>JAODOY010020268.1:0-25102 GCA_025399855.1 Forbesichthys papilliferus
CTCTCTCTCTCTCTCTCTCTCTCTCTCTCTCTCTCTCTCTCTCTCTCTCTCTCTCTTTCTCTCTCTCTCTCTCTCACTCTGAATTTGTTTTTGTCTCAATTAATGTGTATATTGTTGGAATTTAAATGTGTTTACAATTCTCTCTCGCTCTTCCCCCTCTCTCTGTCTCTTTCCTCCCTCTTTCTCTGATTCGCTCTCTTTCTGTCTGTCCCTCTCTCTCCGTGTCTGTATCTCTCTTTCTCTCTCTTCCTCCCTCCCTCTCTGTCTTTGTGTGTCTCTCTCTCTATCTCTATCTCTCTCTCTCTCCCTCCCTCCATCCCTCTCTCTCTCTCGCTCTCTCTCTCGCTCTCTCTCTCTTTCTCTCTCAGCGACAACGACGAGAAGCCGCTCAAAGGCAGCCGGCGCTCCCTGAGCGGGGAGATCAAAGCAGGGGACAGTGGAGACAGCCTAGTGGACTATGGCGATGAGGAAGGCCAGTTCAACGAGGACGGCTCCTTCATCGGGGAGTACGCCGGACGCCGGGAGAAGAGGGCGTCTGCCGAGATCAAATCCGCCGCTCAAACGCCGGCGTGAGGGGAAAGAAACGTCCTCGATTGCGCACCCCCTCTCCCCTCTGCCCCCTCATTCATACCCGGACACGCAGTTGGTTTAGGGGGGGAGGGGGGGGGGGCAAATAATGAACAATATTCTTGTCTGAATTGTAATGCGTCACTGTAACTGCACTGCCAATCCCCTTTTATAATGCTCTGTTGTATCAAGTCGTAACAAAACGGTCATTACTAAATCCTGTGTATATAAGCGGTACGATGTACGTTGTATGTGCGAAGTGTTTTTCTATTACTGCCAACTGTTTGCAGAGCTTGCATTTGTTTTTGTTTGGTTTTCTTTCGTTTGTGTAAATGATATTATAGTACTGTTTGAAAGAATGAAACAGAAAAAAAAAATGCCATTGCCCATTACCCATCATATTATGCAGCTATGTCGCTTCATGTCTTAGGGATATCAAGTTGATATTTTTCAATTAAAGCAAATGTTATGACATTTTATATTTGAAATTGATTTCATAAATATTATGTAATATGTGTACAAACGTTTATTAACTTATTATCTCCATGGTTTTATATCTGAATTAACATGGCATTCACCAGAAACATCTGAATCATGAATATTGTAAAGCTGGAAGGTATTATTTCCGGGTCATGTCAATGTTTAAATGTTTTTTCTATGAAACACATTTTTTTGTTTTTTTGCCATAGAGTATACACTTGGAAAACAACACTTAACTGTTAAAAAAAACTATTCATGTTACAATACTAATTGCCTGAATAAAAGTATTCTAAAACAGAACACAGCAACACATTTACAAGGTCTAAATATGTTGCCTTGCAGAATATTTATTTAAAGAATAAATTACAGTTTATAGACTGAAAGTGTCATTCTGTCTATTCCGAACTGATTAACCATTCTTTGAATGTGTTACTCATTGTAACATAATTTCTCTGTAACAAAGTTTCTCTGTACACATACTTAAGTAACATAATCTTATGACAGTGTCTAATCTTTCTTCACAATAACTGTAATAGATTATAGCCTGTTGGTAGCCATATTATTGCAACATTGTTGCATGTAAGATGTCATTTTTCAACTCTACTATTTAGCTTTATCAGTGTTATACTGTCAAACTTAAAGCCCTTACAGACAACTTTTGCAATATAAATACAATATTTGGATAAACACAACATTTCCAAAGCTATTTGAGCATAGTGGACCAATTAAAGCAAATACAAATATAAGATCTGGTTTTGTAATTGAGGAACTCAGCAGTATTTGATGCTTTTATTTTTTTGGTTCAGTGATCTGACTGGTGAACATGCATGAAAAAGCAAGACTTCTGGTGATTCAATCCAACAAGTGATAGCACCACCCTTTACTACTGCATATTGTAAGCAAATTTCAGTTTATGATCATGATTCAAATATCTTGTCTGTAGTGGCTTTGAACTAAGAACCTTACTGCATATTGTAGCTACCGTGACATTATGTTGCCATTCAAAAGGTGATGTGGCTGTTGAACGATGACAATTCAACTTTTGTACATACATGCATGTTAAGAGTGTTGATTGGTGTTGTTGATGTCATTAAATTGCTTTACTTTTCATATTTGCTGGTAATGGTTTGCCTGAATATTATGTCACATGTAACTTGTCTTAATCTATATTGTTTATTTCTCACTATCCATTATCTTTTTAACACATCACATCTCTTGGTTAATTTTATGAAGTTTATGTAATGTTTAGGTTTCATTTCTATGGCAAAGCTGTTTTTCTATGTTCCTTTTTATTCTTATGAGGACACACTAGATCTTAACAAATTACAACAGTTTTGGAAGGAAAAAAGTGTCCTGGTCAGGTCTCCAAGGTAACCATTTTCCTTCCCCAATGTGCTGCATCTGGGAGTGATATGAAATCAAACGAGTGAACTCAGACAGATAGTGGATAAAGGAAAGGGCTGTAATCACGTCTGATAACAGATAGCAGAGAATGGAGAAGATCTTTGGAAAGGTCTTGCTGGTACAGGGTCACACCAGGCAACGCTTTTCACCCGGCCATGTAAGCCAGTGGCCTGGCTAGTCTCTATATAGAGGGCTTTTACAGTATATTACTTATAGAAATATATAATAATATAATATATATATTATATACTTACTTACTTACTATATTCTTCACGTGATGAGAATGGCAGCAACATAACCAGGATTAAGGCTATCCACTGGGGATATACAACATAGAAAATAAAACTTCAGCACTCATGACAGAAAGGCACAAAACCAGGAAAACAAAGGTTAACATTCTTATTGTTAAGACAGCAGCTTTATGTTTCAATCATCCAGTATTTTACACTAAACCTGATTCATCTGATTATGTATCCAGAACTACTACATTTAGTTTTGCTTAATGAACCACAGTTAATAAGAATATTTTTATCGCTCTTACTTTTTAAACCCAAGGGAACATTTCAGTGTTCCATGCACAACTTGTAAAATACAGTGAATGTTTGAAGCAGGTTAAATACACGCTAGCTGAAAGCCTGAACCTTGTGAAGCAGATGTGGACTCCGGCAATTTTGCAATTTGAAAGGTTTAACATATTAAAATAATGATATAAAGTCTGAAATGCAGTACAATTTAGGTACAGTGTTGTGTTCAACACATATTATTGCCCCCCTTCCCCCCTCTAAAAGCACTCTAAAAGCATTTTTGAACATATTTAGAACTCTATTTGTTAATGCCACCTGGCAGAGGTTTTTATAATTCACAATATTTTAATATTCTATAATGTATTTCATGGGAGCTACGAATAGTTTTACACAGACACATTGCAATAAACATGAATGGTGTGTATAATGCCACATACCTTTATTATGAAAGTCAGTGGACCGCATAGTTTTTACAACTTTATCTTTGTTATGTTTTGCTCATACATGTTTTCCAACTGAAACTTTGTTGTAACCTGCAAGGTCAGAAAGCTCTGTGATGACTCTGCTTACTGAAACATGATTTGACCATTAAGCATTTGTTTATAGCATGCACAAATGAAGACAATGTTGGCTGCTGGCATGGGAACAGCTTTATAGAAATTCCATAAATGATCAAACTTGAACAGATTACATTGGATACACAAAAACCCTGTGAGTCTTTTGACATGTATGAGGAATGTGTTAATCACTCTTATACAGTAGTTGCAAACCAAAACAATGTTGTTCTTTTGTAAATATGAATAATTACATATGATCATATACTATTTACATAACAAATGCAGCTGGAGAAAACCCAGAGCCATGTAGAATTCACAGCAATGGCAAATCGTAGAGCCTTGTGACAGTTCCCGGACGTTAGCCCCAAATACTAAAAGTATTGTAAATGTAAATAGATGCACTACTAATTACCCAAACATGTTTTTAGATATCTGTATATATAAATTCATATTGCCCACCAAGCACTTCCTGGAACTGTTTTGCATTTCCATAAACCATGTGACCGTTTAAAATGTCGTACTTCCGTTGCCGCAACTCTCTTTCCTTGGCTCTGGTTCTACCTGTACCTCTAAAAGAATTCACAGCATGGAATATAACATGGGCTCTAAGTGGGCATTACATTTTATTAGCTGGAGCAGAAAGTCAATGGTTGATGGTGCTGAACATGGGGTGGACTTAAAAATGACTTAATTACATTCAAGAGTGTTTTTAGACTGCAGTATAGTGGTTCTTCTTCTGTAAATGACATGGTAAATTATAAATAATACAAAAGTCAAATGACTATGGTTATACAGTACATCTAGGTTTCTTGATTAAGTAATTAAGAAGTGCTAGCTCTGAGAGAAAATAGCTAGATTAAAAGAAAAATAATTTCACTCCATGTCATTTTTTCCCCCTTAATGTCATAAGCCTTACAGTACTGTGGCACCGAATTCACATAATTCTCCAATTTTCATTTCATGGTGTATGACTGTTCATTTGTCAGTATGTAGTGTAATGGCTTTGTTTCATTCCTATTGACTACAGTCTTTGAAAGGACAACAGGCATTACAAGATATTTCCTCAATAGACCGATTTTCAGAGACAATGATTGGTATTCACCATTACATCAACTGGAAACTTCCAGTAGGCCTATGGCGAGTGTTACAGTGGCAGCGGGTAAAACAGTGCTTCTCAAACCTTTCTTTTTTCTGTATCCCCTTTCAATTATTTTCCAAGCCAGGGGTACTTTGGCTTGGAAAATTACTGTACAGTACATGCTTTGTCTGACAAGAACATCAATAACGCAGGATGTATATAAAAATCGCTACCATTATGCTCAAATATATGTTGTTTTGAAAGATTTAGATATTATGCAACCATACAAAGCAATGCTGTAAAGGATCGTTTGAAGTGCAACAGAATCTCCTAAAGCCTGAGACTCTCTCAAAGCCCATAGGCGTTATGTGGACATCAGAGGGACTGGTCTCAACATATCACACTTGCACTGCAAATGAATTGGTCCTCCGGTCTCTGGTGCTGTCAGCAACTCACTTTATATGAGCACTTCATTCATCAACACATTTTTTCCTGTGAACAGCAACTTCTGAGAGAGACAGACAGACAGAGAGAGAGACACAGAGAGAGAGAGAGAGAGAGAGCGAAAGAGAGAGAGAGACATGAACAGAGAAATAGAGCAAACCTTTCTGGTCCATTATCCACCATGTACTGAGCAAATATCTGAAACAAATTCTGATAATTTGCTAACACAGTTGTTCTGATCTCTGGAGACTGGAGGACCGCAATGAAAGTGCATTTGACAAGAAATATGGTTGTTGAAAATCTGTTGATAAGTTGCATTACCAAAGGAAATGTAAATGTAATCGATTTATTTGCAGTGACAGCACCAATTGTAGCATATATACAGGCATGGCGTGTTAGAAGCATATCTACTCTACATAATCTGTTTACCAATCAGATTCAATTATCCTAGTATGCACATGTCCCCAATTGTTGTGGCCGATTGTTATAACTCTAGCATACAGTATAGGAAAAGCACCCTAAGCACATTGCACTCCGCTAATGCCTCCTAAACACTGTAATGGCAGGTGTTGTGCCATGTGCTCGGCACACCTGCCATATACTATACACTACAACAAAAAAAAGAAAAACTGTAAGAAGAATGACTTCAGCAGTTGTGAGGTTGACATACTACTTACCTACTACGTTGTACTACTAAGTACTTAACTTGGCCTACTTAACCTGACATGCCAGTAGGGGTGCACAATATATCGACTCAGTATCGTTATCGCAATATAATTTACCGCAATATCATATCGAAAATGTTGCAGAAAGTGCAATATTCAGTTTACTTTGTGGAGAGATGCGTCCATTGGCTGTTTGGCTTATATGTGTTTCGTTTAGATAGAAAAGTAAGATGTGTGGCTGAGGAAGCTAATGACATAATAGAGATTGAAGAGGAATCATTAGTGGTAAAAAATAATGCCTCCTCAGTAGTTTGGTATTGGAACTGTTGTTGTACCAGTCCAATATGACAATGTTGAAAATGCGTTTTGATATCTTATGAATATATGTTGTGAATGCTCCCATAACCCTTGTGTTTTTACTTACAGTTTGTTTAAAAATATTGCAATTAATATCGATATTGCAATTTTTAGGATCAATATTGCAATATCACATTTTATCAATATAGTGCAGATCTGGGCAACCGTCCATTGAAACTGTTTGCGAATGGCAGGTACTTTCAAATAAATACTTGGCAGTTTATTGGATGAACCATCTGGTCATGTTTGCGGTCGGCACACCTAAACCACGCCCATATAGCTATAAACACGACGCTGATTGGAAAGATCATTTTCTACTCGGACACATTCAAAATGATTCCAAGGCTTTCCAGACTTATTCTCACAGCAAAATAAAATTGAAGCTCGTGAGATCAGAATGGTCTCACAAGGTTAACTGGCCTTAGAGGAAAATCAAGCTGAAAAGTTTGAGAGCCCTGGTATACAGAGATGAAATGTCTTGTCAGCAGAGGGATGCACAATAATTCAAATTACAAGAAAT
Organism: Forbesichthys papilliferus; assembly: GCA_025399855.1. NCBI lineage: Eukaryota > Metazoa > Chordata > Actinopteri > Percopsiformes > Amblyopsidae > Forbesichthys > Forbesichthys papilliferus. The sequence goes on from JAODOY010020268.1 coordinate 6,597, forward strand.
TTGTTTGAAAATGGCAATTTGAAAATTGAAGCAAAAATAGCATTCTTAATATCTGTCTGTTGGTTAGCAGCATTGTATGATTTGTACTGTGGCATGAATGATGTGATAGCTTGCATTACTCTTGGAAGTGCATGACTAAAAGAAGCACCTCCTGTCTCCACTCGCAGATGTGGAGGCAGGGATTTAACCAGCGTGTGTTACATCTGAATTGAGGATTCACAGTATTGCGCAAATCTTAAAGCAATGTTACTGACAATCTTAAATGGCTCAGAAGCAATTCATCCATGATCTCAATAAATAGATTCATGCAACATCCAATTGGGATCAATGTCCCAGAATTATTTCTTGAGGCCATACATGTGCTAATCTAATTATTATATTACTCTATTATATTGGGTTTCATGTGTTTTCTTAAGCATCAGGATTACCCAATCAAAATATAAGACATTGTTTATTTTTCTTCTATATATTTTGTGCATTCCAACTACATAGTAAAGCAGCTTTAGTGCCTTTTGTGGGTGTTGGATGGATGGATGGGATTCATTTTACATTTCATTATTTGGAGATACATTAATTATATAATATCAGGTCAGTGCCTAAGACAAATGAGTCAGGTATACTTTCACACCCAACCAGCAAACATAAAATAATTTTGATAGATTTTAAACCTGCTGTGAAGATATGTTTTGGGGGGCTTCAAGAACATCCTGGGGCAGCATGCCCAGTCCCCCTTGTACAGGATTAGTTCCCTGTCCATAGTGACACTCCTGGCAATAAGTGTTATTTTTCATTGTTGAAAACGGTTGTGTGATGGAAGAGTAGGTGTTGACGGTCCAAATCCCTAAGACTGCCGCTGAACAGAGTAGAGATTCCATACTGAGTGATGTAATAGGACAGATAGTATATCTGTGCTTGTTAGATATTGCAACATTGCTACAGTGTACTGTATAAACAATATGTCATATCTAACATTCAGGAGATGAGTCTCCCAGCTCGCTGTTCAAGTTTTCTACTTTCAACCAAACCAAAGGCTCTGTTTTCTAAGGACGTCATAGGAATGCCTTAATAGTGGTTTTAAGCCTATGGATACCATTTTCACATACTGCACAGCTCCCAAATAATGTTGTAACTTCTTTTGAAACATAAACAGTAGTAAAAAATACAAAATCTAACATTTTCATTTCGAATGAGGTTATGCTGTATACACAAATAAAAGTGTTATGTGGATAATAAGTTTGAAGTTAAATTCCCTTTCACACTCTGGCTGCACCAAATGTGCACATTGCGTGATTTTAGGCACATATTAATATTCGTGTTATTATATATGGATTATTTCGATGCATCCAAATTAGTCCAATTAAAAATAAATAGCTCTTGGCCTACAGTACTACGCTAGTGCTTATGTGTAAGGGCATGCGTGATGCTGCACCACGTAGAAACATTTCATCTTAATTCTGTTATCTGGCTCACTGCCCACGCCTGTCAGTCTTGGACAGGGTTTTACTTTGCAAGTATGCACGTTTTCTATCATGATATTGGCAGAGGACATGAATAGCAGCAGTCAAACACCATATATAAGAGCTTTTCTTTTAAAGCCTCTCTGTTGTAGACAAGTGCATTTTGTCTGGCTATTCCCCAGAGACCACTACAGCTCAGAGGATCACTTGTACTTGAATGTACATTAACCACACAAGTGTTTACTGTATGGTGCTCCAGTTCTGACTTTCCTGTGGCCCTGCTTGAAAGTGAGCTGAGAGGGTGATGATGATTACACACCAGTGTCAACTATCTGGGACTCACGCGGGACGATATGCAATACGACCTTTTCAACGTGCTGTCTTTTGTGCAGATGAGCTGTTACTAGAGGAATGTGGGAAGCTCACAGTTTTGCAGCGTCTATTTCTAATGTGTGTGGATGTGGGGAAAAGCAGGGCAATACTGACAGACCGATCTGGCCTGAACAGATGCTGTGCCCGGGCTTGGCCAGTTCCAACTGGGGAGCGTGGGCTAAGGCTTAACACATGGCAGGCCAAAGGTAGCCCGGGTCCTGGGAGAGACAGGCAGATGGGCATGCCTCAGACATCTCAGGCTGTCCCCTGGAAGATGGCCAACATCGCCGGGGTCAGAGAGCGAAGCGTCGGCCTCTAAAGGTCTGAGCCAAGCGGCTCCATGCTTGACCTCACTTCTCCATTTGTCTGAAGCCAACTCTAACCCAATACCTGTTTTTATTCCAAGATGGACAGCCACAACGTTAAATATATAATCATATCTTCAACTAGTATTTCAAGGTACACAACTTAATTACATTAATAGATCCTCAGAACCCTGAATTCCAGCCCCAGCTATTGAAACACTGTTCAAGTGTCAGTAGCAAACTTTGAGTACTTTTTTAACGCTATATCAATTAAATGTATTATTATTATTATTATTATTATTATTATTACTAGTAATATTATTATTATTATTATTATTATTAATAATAATAATAATAATAATAATAATAATAATAATAATAATAATAATAATAATAGGTGTAATGGCCTTGCTTTGTTTTAGCAGGCCTGTGGTCGTTATTTGCTGTATAGGCCCCAATTAAGTTAATTAGGTGCACCTGGGCAGATCCCTTATAGAGGTGTGTTGCAGCACACTGTGGGGTGTGACCCTCCTGGCACCACACATGGTGTTGTTTGGTTTATTTCTTAGTTTGGTTGGCATGCAACATACACCACGTGCTGTATATTCAGTACTTGCACCTACAGATATTCACACCTCATTCTATGTTATTCTGTTAGTTAGTTAAGAGTTTGTGTTTGTTTGGCTTACGGCTCTGAGCCAGGTCGTAACATAGTTGTAGGAGTAAGGACGGCTGCGTTCTAATCCAGCGGTGCATTTGAGAGGCGTAGATGAGGGCCAGCCAGTAGTCATATGGGAGCGGCAAGAATTATCTGAGTTTCAAACCAAGACAGCAGTATTTCTGTAATGCATAGTTTCAACCACAAGGGTAATTCAAGACAAATATTGAAATGTGTCCCTTAAATGTGTCAACCTCTAAATGTCACAAGTTCCATTAAATACAATTATATCATATACATTCCAACGAGAACAATGGTTGTGTAAGAGTTGGCCTTAGGTTGAATTCAGTAAAAGTACACTTTTAGTGCAGTTTGTATTATTTATTAAAGTGCTTTGGAGGGCAGTGAACACATTTCCTTTATTACCCAAATGGTCCTTTCTCAGTGTTATTTGGATTTGAAAAATATAACCCGTAGTATAATTTCTCCCATTGAGACACAAGGTTTTCAATTCAAATGAGCCACACATTTGAAACTCTGCTGGAACACCTGCAGTTGTATAATGTATGTATTGTCATAACCCTTAAAGCTTTAACTGTTGTTAATTTTACAATGTATCTAGAGTATAACACTGATGCTCAAATGAAAATATGTGGGTGTTTGATACACACATTCTTAACTCTTTATCACATATGGTTTCATTATATTTCAGCCAGGCTTAATGTTTGTAATATATGATCTAATATTTCACTCACTGGCTTTATCTAAATTCTAACTGTAATTCACTTCTTTTAAAATGGTCCCAATTAGAATGAGAAGCCATTCTTTTGTGAAACATTTAATATACTAAGATAAAATGTACCATCAAATCATCAAATATTGTTATTAGGAAAAAAAATAACTAACCCTGGAAGAAATATACAGTTACAAACCAGCTTGACTTATTTAAGAGTCAACTATCTCAGCAAAAGTTTAATCATGGTTCTTACGGTACAGTATAGAAATGTTCCTTCAATCATCCAACCTATTTAAGTTATTAAAGCATAAATAAGGCATTTCTAACACGAGTGGTATTACAGTATATTCTGTGGAAATATGAGGTGTAATAAATCAGCCTAAACCTCTTTCTGACACCATACTGTAAAGAGAGATGTAGCCCCTAGGCTACCCTAGCCTACGGTAAGACTAATGATTTGCTGGCTCCAGCAGTCTGAAACCTCTGGCTGCCAGCTGCTGTGGTGGTTAACCAGCGAGGCAGCACTGCTGTGATCCAATCAGGTGTGGAGTTATGTTATCTGGTGTGTTCTGGTGTTCTGCCAGCTACCTGCACAGGCCAGTTTACCAAGGGGCTGTGGCCCGGGGAGCACCCCCCTCTCTTCCCCCCGCACCTTACCGTTCACCGCACCAGTTACTCCAGGATAAGCTCTTAGCCAAGCTGCTAACATGACACTTTGAAACTCCCTTCCACTTAAGAGATCAGCCTCACTGCACAACAATCTTAACCATTTAGGCTCTATTGCTTTGACCTTCAGCTAAATAAAGTCAGTGGTAAGCAGACCAGTAACATGCTGTAGACACATGAATGCAATGAATGCATAGTAATGGTTATACATTGCTGACATGATACTTTCAGAACACTTTGAATTGTTCTGGTAATAATATTCATATTTACTTGAAAATACCACAATGACTACAACATCACTCACTTTATTTAGCTGAACATGTTCTTGGTTACATCTAAAAGCCAATGCTTTGAATATTGCAGCAGGGCAATTCTGCAACTCTGTACTCATACACACATATAACTGCATGATCATAAAATATATATCTAGAAAGCAATGTATGACACATTAGCAGCATAGAGTTACAAAATTGATGAATGAACTCATTCACAGGGCTTTATTCATGAATTAATTGTCTTTTTTAATTAAAAAGAGGTGTGGAATTCTAATTGTAAATATGCAAAATCAAAAGAAGTAAAAAGGAAGGCTTTTCCACCAAGACCATTCAAGTTACATCTCATTGATAAGGTAATGATGTATGCGATGGGTCAGGCAGGATATAGCAATAATGAAGATAGTCATTTAACATATTTACTGGAATACACAGGATTACCATCTGCAATTTTATGGTTGATTTAAAGTCACTTAATCTTCTTTATCTAGCGGGATTTCACAGTCAAACATGGATCAGCCATCTTTTCATCATCTCATGTTTGCTGAGCCAGCAGTTTGGTTTATTGCCATAGGAGAAGATATTTTGTTATCAGCAACACAATTGCGTGAAATCCAAAACGACTTCAAAGGGAAAGTGTCCATTCTTGGCATTTAGTCTGTCTTACATAAATGTCATAAACTCGACTTGGACGTAGAGTTTATGCAATCATTTAACACATCATGTCAAACAGTGAGAAGTCCTTCACATATGGCGTTATAATTAACACTACAGCCTATTAGCAAATAACAGCATGCAATTCCACACATCAGCGAATACGTCACTGCAAACCAATTGTCTCAGGACAGAGGACAGAGACCACCTACTCTCTTTGCTACCCCCAACCTTGATCCTCCTGCTGAAAATGTAACTATATTAAAAACAAGAAATTACTCAAATACACAAAACTGTACATTAAACATAGTTAAACACAATTAATTTCAACAGTCAGTCACATGTAGTTGAAGAGTTAACTCTTGAGCGTTAATGTTATAAGGACCATGACATACTGTACTGACACTTAGCTAATTTAGAAATATCTGAGTGAGGTATGCACATAGAACAAGCATGTGCAGCTTACACATGGGAACACAGAAATAAGTATTATTCACTATGCTTTACCTAAGATCTAATGTGTTTTCTCTGTTAAGATTTTGAGTTTAGACCAGAATTGAATACGTTAATAAATGTTCTGGTTTATGGCTGCAATATTTGCAATATATGCAACAGTGTCTATCTTCTCAATCAAAAAAATATTTTAAAACAAATTATATACAGTATATATACTGTTTAAACACTGATCCTGTTTCTTGGCTTTCCTTGTCCAAATAGATGCATGATGCATTCAGTGAGGTGAGAATGTGGGAATTGTGAAACATTCTGGGGGTTGCATGCATTCTTTGATATGCCTATAAGTATGAATAATAGGGTAGCCAGACACTATTAAACATGTCAGGTTCACCCTCCAGCTAGTGCCATCTGACTATTGACACTGGCTCCTATCTGGAGTTGGTCCCTGGGCGCTGCACAGCGGCTGCCCACTGCTCCCTTGAGGGATGGGTTAAATGCAGAGGATGAATTTCGCAGCATGTATGTGTGTGTGACAATAAAAGCACATTTACCTTTACCTTAGTATTGTGTGACTTCAGTAAAATGTGTAGTGTAAATATGGAGTAAGGATTCATTTGTATTGAAAATATTTACTTTTTACAGAATTCTGTACAGGATGTGATTGATTGATTGATGCCATCCAAAATATTGTTATTTTGAGATCACCAAAGACGACCAAAGAGACCAATAAAGACGTCGGACAAGGAATGACCAGCCGGTGAATCTGGACATCAAGCCCCAACCAAAGAAACAGACCATGCCATGCAACTGACAGGTATTGGTGGTTAGAAAAATATGGATTTTTCTGGTCCAGATATCACCAATCCTAAGAGAGAACTGATCGTTTGATACATCATGGCACGCTTACCAGTGAAGCCGAAGAGAGAATGAAATGACAATAGCGATTAAGCATACACCAACACAGCATGCAAGGGTAATGTGGGCTATGTACTTTAATGTTTCATGCTTTCCTGCTCAGACAGAAAGAATAAGCAAGATGCAAGATGTCAACGTGCACCACCAACCTAAATACAAAAAAAATCTAAATACAACTATTTAGAGTTTAGTTATTTTTACTTGCAGTATGCTGATGTCATGATCATATATGTTCTTCTGCCTACTACGAGATCTAGCTAAATACATATAAAATGAAGATGTAACCCTAACCCTAAGATGTTGTCCACATTAGGTTTTGTGTTCTTTATAATTTCTTAGTTAGCAGGTACAGTAGTTAAACTTAGTACAAAATTAGGATAATTGCATCAAATAAACCTTTGTCTGACATAGTTAACATTACTTCATATCAAGATCTTGACTGAGGCAGTAACTGTAAGAATGGTGTTTGGCATGTGCATGTGAACCGGACCTGAATCTACTTCATGCATCATCTATTTTAAGTACAATACTCTCCCCTCAAATACCATGTCATGCAATTTAGAATGTGTGTAGAGAGTGTATTTTAATTTATACGTTATACCCCTTTTCATATGTATATTATAATGTGTGTGGTTCTGTAAACCTGGCAATGTCTAGAGTGGCAGTGTTGCTGGGTCATTTGAAATGACACATCTGAATGCCAATGAATGATAATAGTAGCCTAATGCAATGGCTCTATTCCGTTTTGCCTCATTTAAATCAAAAGTATTTCATCGACTTTCATTTTGATTAATGGCAGTGCAGCTTGTGCTGTGTAGTGTACTGAATTCAGGTGTGCCAATATTGTGACAAATGGTCCTGTGGCTACAAAGAACTGTAAACAGAGCTAGATCCACTGTTTCTCACACATCATTCTCTCTCTTCTTCTTAGGCTGATGAAACTGTAGAAAATATACAAAAGAGAAATAGGCAGTTGGATTTGTTGCCTCACCTCTATAATATGTTCATCAAATGCCTTATAAATGCCAGTAGCATCATACAAAATACCAACGATATCAATTATAAAAGCAAGTTAACCCTTGTCTTGCAGTCAGGGTCAAAAATGATCCTTAACAATGGATAAATCCCCCTAAACATATATTTTCAACTTTATTTGTTTACATTTTTAACATTCGTAATTCCACGGAAGCTTCAAAAAACATTATCAGGGTGCAAAGATTTGCTTATGGTCATTCTTGACCTGGCAGTTCTATAAAATAATGAACACACCTCAAAAAACAACAAAGACATTGAATCATCAGTGAACTGATCGTTTTGAACATTCAATTTAAACATTAACTTAAACAACACGTTTCCTTGAAAACATTCAAAACGTTCTACTTTCAAAGACATTTTTACTTTCAAAGAAAGTGTTCCTCAATTATGTGTAAGATGTGGAGAGGCATATTTGGAACCTGTTGGTGTTTTGTATGTAGTCTATTTGTGAGTATAGTCATCATCATTATTATTGTAGTACCACCAGTGCCTAATGTCTCTTTCATGACCATATTATTTCATATTAAACGTATCTCATTCTGATAATGCAGGAAATATCAGAGACTATGTTCACACAACCATTGTAGATGTATACTCTTCAATTGGCACAGGTTTGCTTTATGCATAGGTGCCTTCATCTTGTGCATCTGTACAGCTGAGACTCAACAATCTACAGCAGCAAAACACAAGGGGTCGCTTTGTCGTTGTTAACCATGGGTTAAACGTTCAACCCACAGCCTATATGGACAGCCCAACTCTTCCCTGTTATGTAACCTGTAGTTCAGTCCACTGCCGTTCACGTTTTTACACTAGAACCGCCAACTGGATCAATTTTACCCGTGAAGGTCTTCCAATTGTGCATAAACTAATTAAAACTGACAAGCGTAGTTCTGACCTCTGACGAATGTGTTATGCACCTTATTGTTGATATGACATATTTCCCATGATTCATAGCGCATCAATAGCCTATATTAGCGGTGGTACAGGATAGTGGAGACCCAAGGAGCCCTCTAACAAAGCATAAATCAAGTATTTTATTACCATAATTATTATTACGGACAGTTTGGATTTATTGTTCATAGACAATATTTCCAGTCACAGTGAAATCGGGCAAACTCGCTGTAACGTAATCCTCCTCAAACATGTCTCTTACCCAGTGAGACTTTTTATTTCTGTAGTCACATAATAATCTGGGTCAGAAATGAGGCCTAATCTTCATGTTGTCCTCAGCTGCTGTAGGCTATCAAAGTATTTGTGACTCCCTTTGCACAGATTAGATGTCCAGCCTTTTAGCAATATAGCTTTGGAAACTTTTTTGCGGTCCACACCAATGCTAACAGTGAATAAGAATAATACATTAAACTTCCCTGCAAGTGTTTCAATGAATCACAATGCATTTCATCGGCTGTGTCTTGAAAACATGACCCAATCTAAAATGTGCTCTCGTTAGTTCAATGAGATAACTGGGTGTTTGCGATAAACTTGGTAAAGCTGGTTACATTTTGGCAGTGATTTTATTCAATGTTATAATGTGAGGACTGCTTTGTCCGTGTGCCTTGTCAGGGAAAAGGTGCGGCTGGACAGGCAGGTCGGCATGCTCGCTGTTGCAGTGCATTCTGGGACTTACAGTATCAGCGGTGTGCAACGGGCCAGTTACAGTATGATCTGATTGATATATTATATTTTCTTGCCTGCCTGATGTGGCCTTGAGTGTGACAAGTGGGGTATATGAAATTGGACTCAGCAGAGTCTTCTTTACACTATTGGTGCAATTTAGCCCCTTCTATTGACTTGGCCTGCCCTTTTATCCTGATTGCCTTAAATTCAAATGCTTTTAACTAACCAACCATTGGTGGTAAAGAGTAGTGAGGCACATCATTGGACTTGGTACCACCATTTTACATTGCTCAGTATATGGTAAATAGACCTCTAGCCTATTTTTGCCCTACCTATAGTGGCTTTGCAACGACCACTTGTCTAATCATTGTAAATCGGCAACTTTTATTGAAAATGAATAACAGCCGGTTGCTTTGTTTCCTTATTTTGTCAATGTAAATGTAGCACTAAGCAAGGTTACAGTCTCTCTTAAATAGCGAGTGTAAGGGTAGGAGTGTTAAGATTTTTACTTTTTCTCAAGAATGCAACAATTTGATAACAGTGAGTCAAGATGTGTGAGAGACAAACTGGTAGTTAAAGGAGAGCTCTTGGAGAAATGGGTACAACATTTAATACCTGTTCAACCCTGTGCCTGTAATCTCTTGTCAATAGGTTTCAGACATTTCTGGCAGTATGCCCAGCAAGCCAGAAAATGATGGCATCAAGTTATGTGTGACCTGTGATACACAGTCCAGCTATGCTTAGAAGATGCATAGGGAAGCTTATTAGCAGAGTCCCTTCAATACAATTAAATCTTACTTCATTCCTAATACTTTCTGACAATGTCTGCTACTTTTTTAGGCTGCCTGACAACCTTGATTATGTTGTTAAGGTTATGGTTAAGTGCCATGCTTACAAAAAAAAGTATGACTACACCTATGCAGTACCTTTAGCAATAATATGTACAGTATAATAACGATGCTATACTTTAGTAATGAAAACCATTACGTAATATTGTAATAAACAAGTGGTGTCTACTGTAAAATGCAGTATTTCTGCACTATAAAGCTTGTTGATGAATAACAGGTTGTTTCTTTCATCTGTCAGCTATCAGTGAGTGAAATTATCTGTGAGAATACACTGTACTAATGGTCAATACTGTAGTTCCTCCAACTACAGTGTATAAGTCCATTCAGAATTTTCACTGTGCCCAAATATTTATACCAATCAGGGCCTAATTTCTCTGATTAGCTCCGGCAAGTCTACCTTGTCTTTCAATATACCTGTTCAACCCTGTGCACACACATCTACTACCTTAAGTCTTTTGCAATGGCAGACAGACTCCAGGGCTCTCAAATGCTACCTACAACATTTTTATATAGGCTCTATGACTTTCTGCCACTGTATGAAATGTGTGCTGATATAAGTATTTATTTTTGCTGTAAGAAGAGATATATGTTATCTGTATATTTTTTGGAAGATTTAAGTATATAAAATAATAGTTTCTCAATTTGAATATTGTCAAATTAATATTAAAGTAATATTGTATTACTTGTTTGTCTCGTTCAAAATTCCTTTGAAGCTGAAATCCACAACTTAAACCCAATGCACATTTTGTCCAATCCAGAGAATATCTCCTCACGTTGCGCTAGCTGCCAGTTTTGTGCGTTCATTCAAAAGGAAAACAAACAACGTGCAGGCTGCACCACAGACCACTATTCCAGCCTTTGGGTGGTGGAGTTTATGAGGACCGCACTGAAAGTAAAGGTTTGGAAGGTAAAATATCAATAGGCTTTCCCCAGCATCTCTTATTCCAACTTTTACATATAACTTCTACAAATAATAGCAAGATAGCATGGCTATGGCAAATATAGACGCCATTTTATATACTTCCAAACTTGATCTTATGAATCATATCTGTCTGTTTTGCTGTATTTATCACTGGTTGAGGTAAATAGGCTACATGCGTAAACAATAACCCAATTTAAATAAATGTCACTTATACATTTATTACTTTGTACATCAGATTAGTCACTAAGAACAAGGTTTACAAATTGTCAAATACAAATGAATCACATCTACAGTAACTATATCTCTAAGAGTGACAGAACATTGTTCACATAATTGCATAATGGCCTCAAAATGGAACAAAATATTTCCAGTTCCTTAACTTCCTATTAAATGCAGGGTCTTTCTTGCTAACTTGCATCGCTCCGTGATCCTCCATGGCCTCACACATAGAAATGCCTTGTGAAGTGTAGTGCTATGGCTTTGTTGATACAATGTACGCCACTTGGTTTATTTGACTATTTACGGAGCCAGGGCAGTGTAGAAGTCTCAGATTATTTGTTTAAGATGCACAGAGAATGGTAATTTAGCTAAATGCGTGGAGATATATGTAGAATTTGATAAAACATTTATTGGCATACTTCATTTAACTTGAAATAGCTGACTATATATTTAAATGATGCACAACAACAGGTGTTCTCACCAGATAATTACTGCCTACAGGTTGGGTGCTATGAGATTACACAATAGTAATATTATAATGTTAGTCATGTACAGTATGACATACATTTCCAACAATGAGAATGTCTCCAGAATAAAGCATAGAGAGCATCAACATCTGCATGGGTTGCTGACTTCCTCATTACGCACAATTCTATTTACTTTGCATAAAAGCCATCCTAGTTTAAAATAATTAAAAAGATTCTGACATGTTTCACAAAAACACATATTGTATTACAGAACCGTGACTATTCAAAGCAAAGCAAAATCGCATCGGCCCTTCGTCTAGAGTTCAACACAGCTGAACTTTTACTGGTGGTTTCGCAGATTCAACAGCAAGTACGAGTGTGTTGCTGACCCAACGGGGCTGTGGTTTTCTTTAGCGAGGCAGGCTGGAATGAAGGAAGGAGACTTGTTATTGCGGTGTCTAATCAATGAAATACAATGTCCATTGTTTCTAATGATGACTGTAAACTGCCTGTACACATTTTCTTGAGGCAAAACATCCGTTCCTGTAAAACCACTGATGCATCCAAGTCCAACAAGCGATTATACAAATGACAAAAGCAGGAAATGGAGTTTAATGTGTGACAGACTGCAATGCCCACATTCCGCACGGCAACACTGTACATGAATTTCGCAAAGGAAGGTAGCGGTCCATCGGCTGCCCAGTTTTCATTAGTGTATGCGTGACCGTACCTTCAGTAAATTTATCCAACAGATTGGCTAATCATCACAATGTGTTTTCCCCAAACCATTATAAACAATACACAGTGAGAGCGGCAGAAGCCATTAAAAAAAACTGTTTGCATGGAGGCCTATATGTTACATTTTGATGATCGCATTACTTGATAACCATTTAAGTCCACAGTCCACTGATAAGTAGTCTACTGGAATTGTATATATCTTTTAAAAACTATAGTCTATATTCAGCCAACAAGAGGGCGTCTTAGTAACCAATTTCAGAATAAATCCCCACAAACTCAGTGCTGCGTAGTACTAGCTTGCTGCTTGCGCGAGAAGCTACTGTGTCTATAAGTGAAGAGAATTGATTAGAAAGGTGCTTGTTTGTATTATTACTCAGCACATGGATCACTGCTACTAGCCAGATACTGTAACAGTACCGGTAGCTGTATAGCTGCAATATGCCTGAGCGTCAAAGGTTTTAGATGTTGAATTATATCGTACTACTAGGCTGACCATACGGCTTCTTTTTTCCGGACATACTGTATGTCACTGAGGCATTAAAAATGTGTCTGGCCTAGATTTCCTAAATTGCCAAAAACGGCCTGGATTTGGCTTGTATGTGTGTTACTGCATTGAAGTTTGCGTCTCGCCTTCTCAAACGCCACTATTGATTTGACTGACTAATCCCGATTACGGACTGCGAGAGGCAGTATTGCGAAGTTATGATGCCCAGTCTGCCTGAAATCAACAGAAGAGTTCACGCACTATTGGTTGATGGTTTATGGTATATGGTTTGTAGGCGACATCACGCACTTCACAAGACGGAGCTGTATCCGTCTTGTTGCAGATCTTTAGGGTTACAGATCGTTATCATAGTTCTGTATTACAGCCACCTTGCTCTGCTGTCCAGGTCATCCAGTGCAACTCTGGGGTTTCAACGCAACATAACCGAGCTCAAATCTGCCAACTCTCCTGGGCCAATCTGAGTTCCAAATGCCCCCCTGGTATGCAGTAATACCAAATACGCAATTTTTCTTATGAATTTAATGCAATTAATTAATGAGATAACCTTAATACCAATTTAAGATGAAATGCTTATTTTGTCATCCTTACATTTGTAGATATATAACTGCTCGAAAATTTGTTTCCGACAGCGGCCAGGCGTAGCAGTGATTGTAATCAAAGGCAGTTAGGTTGAATATGAATATATTCCATCTGCAGTAGTAGCACTGCTTCATCACCAACCTTTATTTGATATCTGATATCTGGCGAGCTGAGATTTATATATATATATGACGATATACGATATATGACGTAAAATGCATCATAGCAGCCCGACGCCATTTTTGAGAGAGAGACAAAACCTGAATCATCGAATATCAATGGCCAAAGTGGGATTGTTGCTTCTAGTTATTATATAGTTCTATGGCCCCACAGCAGGTGGAACCTGTCATACAGTTTGTGATAACAAAGCCCACCCATATATCGAGGGACGATATGATTTGTCAATTTGATTGGCGTGTTTCATTTCACCCTTCACATTCCAACACAGAAAATGTAGTCAGAAACATTATATTTAGATGATGACAACGATTGTCAAATTATTAATTGATTAAATTAAAATAGATTACTTAATAAATTAGATATAATTGTTTAGACTATCTGAGAGCCTAGAGTGCCCTGATGGTTCCCTACTGCATTACAGTAGTATTAGAGGAATTAATCAAATGGACCATTGCAAAATCTTTAATTAGGAGTGAGGCACTAACAGCATTTTCATAGTCAGTTGATTAATTATGCCAATGTAGATGACAATAGCCAATAGTACCTATAGTCCAAGCATCAGGCCAAACCAGCAAAACCACCATATCTCATGCACCATCAAGGTTCGCTGGCTCATGCAAATCTATTTTGTGTAATAACTTTCACCTCAGATTGCTGAACACCCAGTCCAGTGTACTGTATTTAGGGTACTTTGTGCATTGTGAACTGCCAAAAAAGACACACCTCATACTAGTTTTATTACTGGCTACATTTATATTTTTGCAAAGATATCTCCTAGAAAGTACAGTTGCTGTGTTGCTAGGGGCAACCTGTGATTGTATGCTATTTGCTATGAGCTGGACAAAGCTGTGTCAATCAAGCCCCACACCAACCTAATTGAGATAAGCAATGTTTGGCTGAATGTATTACTGACATTTTAATTAATTATTATGTGATATGACTATGGCAATGTAGCAATTCTTTGAAACGGTGCTTGGAGATATCAACATGCTCATAGCATCATCTTTATCAGTGCTGTTGAGGAGAAAGATCTAATTATAAAAGCTTTGGAGAAGCTTTGTTATAGAGCACACAATTGTGTCTAGTTGGAAATAACGACAGTGTTCTCATATCTAAATGGAGTCAGTTTACATTTTTTTCTTATTTCAATGACTTGAAACTGTCTTAGAGAAAATGACAGTATCACTCGATGGAGCAGTGAAACCAGAGATGTGTTCAAATTTGCGGAACTGAGGAAAATGTTAATGGCGGCCGTGTTTTCCTTTCACTTCAAAATGTGAACGTTTTGTGTAAACATTTGAAATTATTAGATGTTAACTATAACCCTTAGTCCAGCATCCATGTGTGTTTGTTGAGAACTACCTCGTCATCAGACTGTTAATATGTGTTTGCAAACATTCACCTTGAACTCAAAGCAAACAGAAACCTCTTTGAAAGTGTTCAAACTTTGTTTTACAGTTTGAACACAGCTTATACGTTCTGTTCTGAGGTGCATATATGTTGTTTTCCAGAGGTAGATATCTGAAATGCGTGTATAGGGGTTTCTATGACACAAATCCCAAAGCCTATATCACAGGAACATTATGGGCTACCCTCTCGACCACCCTGCAGAAAGAGACACCAAGCACCGAGCAACGCAAGTTTCAGATCGCCGCAGACGTCATTATCCCATCTAGAGCCTATAGGTTTATTTAAATAGAATTATTATATTGTGTCCATCTGAGCGCCTGAGTACATGTTGGTTATGGGGTGTGGTCAGGCAAGGTTTATGTAGTTAACTTACATTTAACTAAGAGTAGCGTCAGGGATGTTGAAGAAAGATTGCTGATATTTCAACATGATCAGAACAAAAACACACCTAAATGTTTACATAATCATGGCTTTACCTCTATTAAAAAGAAGGAGCTGCACATTTTACTAGCAAAAAGTAGTGTACATCCATACTGTATATTATATAATACAATAGGATGTCTCAGCTTTTTAAAGAGAATGTTTGGCTAGCAAAACAGCCTGAGTGGAAGCTATCCCAGAAGTCGAGGCAGGGAGTCTCTGAGCAGCGTGTCATGAGTACCTCTTCTCTTCTTCCAACCTTTGTGGGTTTTTACACATGGAGAAATTATACATAATTTCCACATGATCGATGTGGATACCAATGCATTTCTTAGTAGTGCATGCTGGAATTTCCAACAGGGTCTGAATAATTTGTTGATAGTTGCTTCTGACATTAAAGAAAAAATAATAAAATGCTCATCTGTCATGGTATATTCCCTTTCTTCTATATGTTTCTGACAGTGGGGAAATAGGAAATGCTATAATTTGCTGTGGGGAGGGTTTTTTGCTTTTGCTGACAATTCCCACAGTTCTGCTCATGTAAGTAAGGCTTAACCACTTGATAAATGCACAGAAAGGCAATTGCCACTTTCTTGTGCAAAATGTGAAGTAAGAGTATTTATATTGTTTTTTCCATGAAGGAGCACTTCAGCTTTACTGGGTTTCAAAATATTTCAAAAGTGCAGTTAAAATCACAAGCCCTCTTTCTTTATGTGATATAAGAGACAGAATGGGCAGATTGTTAAATTCCTTTTGTGCCTCTTCTAACTGTCTTTTCAGTGTGGGTGAAAAGGAGGAATACATGGAGGTTGATAAAGGACAGTTCTGATAAGGTGAATTCATACAGCTTTTGGATATCTGTTCTGGTTATTGAGATGTATTCAATCTCAAGAAAAAATTGACACTAAAACAGATAAAAGTGCCCTATATTTTTTATGAAAATCCTTTTAAGCAGAAAAGGGCAAAGATCTCAGTTACGGACATTCTGTGCTACACATCAAATTGGCTGACCACATGAAATATTTTGAATAATACGTGAGAAAGTGAGATGAACGTGTGGAGAGAATCAAATTGAAACACACACACATACACACATACATTCCACTGATTTCATAATGGAACGTCTGTGACTGTCTTGATGGATTAATATTTACATATTAGTCTTCAAATCAGTCTGTCCCATCTCTGTCTGAGAAACTAAAATATTAATAAAGGCATGCCATGTTCAGCTGTCCAGGGCATTGACACTGGGTGGTATGAAGACTCAGAACTGGAAAATGAATGGTTAATTAACTGAATGTATCATTAAGGGCTGCCAACAATGAATAACACCTAATTTTTCTTTCAGTGGTAAGGTGCAAACAAACTGGTCTAAGATGAATAAACATGCTAACCTTGAATATGTGTTCTTGTCCTTCATTCCATTTCTCCTCTCTTCTGCTATGTTCCAATGATTATTAATATGCTAAGTTACTGAAATGAGGGTTTCTTCTTATACCTTTTTGGTTTGAATTGCCTTGATAGGCATGATGATGCATGTAAAGAAAATAAAAGGACAACAATTAAATATATCGCATAACATAATTAAGGTTTTCACATTCATATTATATCTTGACATTTCAGTAGCATTTGCAAACTTAGTAAGAATCAAAACAAATAGCTCAAGATAACAGCAAAAGCAAATGAAGGGCTGTGAACCAGAAGGGCAAAAGTGACATTTCTCCAGCGTTACAGGAGGGCCAACACAAAATTATACAATTCACATGCGCCTTTTTGGTAGCAACGTTTAATCATTTTCAACAAAATGCATAAGCCCATCTGATGAAAATATAAACAAACATACATAAATACATACAGTTTCATGAAAATAAACTATTGTGATCAAATAAAAATATAACAAGAAAATCCTTTCCACGTGCTTTACGAAATATGGTGAAAGGGCATAAGTGCAGTTACGCCCTTTTGTCCCCAACTTGCTTAGTATGTTCAGCATTTAAGTCTTTTGGTTTTTAATGAACAACTCCAAATTCATAAAGATTTCCCTTGTGCCCTTTTTGCAGTATAAGAGCTCATCAAGAGCTTTTATTTGATTTACATCTCCGTTTCACCCAAAATGTCACTTACTCTGGTCACCCTCTGGTTCTCACCCCTTGGAATATGAACTTATAAATGGTAATACCATTGTCTCAAGAGACTTTAAAGCTTAAATTTTTACTTTTACATTTGTGCTTAATGCGGCATAGAATGGACAAGGCAGCCAATATAAGTGAGTATTTTTCTTTGCTCACATCCTACTTCAATGTGGTGTATATGGTCGTATGGTAATACAAAACAACTGATGTGAATATCCCCACATCACCCTTTGGATTGGGAAACCTTGCGTGAGGATCATCAACCCAATCTGGCCCACGTACAACGTTTACACAAATGTGGATTAATCTGCTACAGTAGGCTAATGCTATAGCCTGATGTAACCAGACAAAACATGTACTGGGCACACTCCACTGTTCCTCCCAGATTCTAGCTCTATCACCATGTCGCAACAAGCGTCTGACTTCAATCTCATCACACTTATCCACCCCTACTGGTTGCTGAAAGGCTCGCCATCCAGGGTGGCTGTGTGAACACTAAACCGGAAATTTAAGTTGAATATTTCCTAGTTGATATTCAATCTCCAATCTCCAAGCGTTCTAGGTGCACAACAATAAACGTAAACAAAAAAACATGGCTGACCGTTTATACAGTATACTGTATGACTCCATGGACCCGCCATTGTTGTGTAATGTCCAAAACAACTGCTTCTTTAAGAAGTCATTACATTGATTTTCCCCATAGAAACATTCATGCATTCTATTGTACTTTTTTTGTGTTGTCATGTTTTATGCACACAATTGGCGCTTTTCCACTGCTGGTACCAGCCCAACTTGACTCACTTTTTTTGCTTTTCAATTGGGCTAGTACCTGGTACCAGGTACTTTTTCTAGTATTTCAATTTAAGTTGAAATGGTAGGTTGCATTTCATTTTATTCATGTAACAATATAACCTATCCATATATTCTTCTGGATAGGTCATAT
>JAODOY010020287.1:0-25100 GCA_025399855.1 Forbesichthys papilliferus
ATATATATGTATGTATGTATGTATGTATGTATGTATATATGTATGTATATATGTATGTATATATATATATATATGTATATATATATATATATGTGTGTATATATATATATGTGTGTGTATATATATATATGTGTGTATATGTGTGTATATATATGTGTATATATATATATGTGTGTATATGTGTGTGTATATATATGTGTGTATATGTGTATGTATGTATGTGTGTATGTATGTGTGTATGTATATGTGTGTATATATATGTGTATATATATATATATGTGTGTATATGTGTGTGTATGTGTGTATGTATATGTGTGTATGTATATGTGTGTATATGTGTATATGTATATGTATGTATATATATATATGTATATATAATATTATTATTATTATTATTATTTTTATTTTTTATTTTTTATTTTTTTTGCCCCGTGGTATCGAAATGAGTATCGAGAATCGTGTAATTTCACTGGTATTGGTATTGACTGCTACATTTCTGGTATCGTGACATCCCTACCAGCTAGTATGACAAGGTACAGGTAATGAAAAACAAATGAGTTAAATTGAGTGAAATGTCATTATAGCTGCAATATTCACAACCTCTCTGCTATGGATTTAACCATGTACAGCTACAATTAAGTCACAAAAAGTTTCTTGTTCTTTCTCCTCCTGAACATTTAGCCAACTTTATAGAAAATACCATATATATCGTGTATCAGTATTCAACCTAAATATATCGGGATATGATTTTTGGTCCATATAGCCCAGCCTTAACTGTAGGTCCACATCATATCAAAGTGTGGTGTGCTAATTACGGTCTATGAAGCAAGCTGTAATGTAAATCCTCTACCCAGGCCCTACAACATTCTTATTAATTGGGATAATAATGATACTGTTGTTGATTATTCTGAATATAATTCTTCTCAACTGTAATTCTGTTACTGTTTTAGGTGCTGCCTACTGCCAGTTTATGGATCTTCTCTTTCCTGGCTGCATTAGTCTTAAGAAGGTCAAGTTCCAAGCTAAATTGGAGCACGAGTATATCCACAACTTCAAAGTATTACAGGCATCCTTCAAACGGATGAACGTGGACAAGGTTTGGACATTTTTATACTGCCCTTTTTAAAGTATAAATTATGTGCAGCAGTTATTGCAAGAGCTTTACACTGCATTGTATAAATATATCTTACGGTTGCTGTGTCCTCCCTTCTATTCAGATTATTCCTGTGGAAAAGCTGGTAAAAGGGAGGTTTCAGGACAACCTTGACTTCATCCAGTGGTTTAAGAAGTTCTTTGATGCAAACTATGATGGCAAAGATTACGACCCAGTTGCAGCCAGACAAGGCCAGGACGCTATACCTCCACCTGACCCTGGTGAGCAGATATTCAACCTGCCAAAGAAGCCTGTCCATGCAGCAAGCTCCCCTACAGCAGGTAGGCTCAATCTTCTGACTGAGAAACATTTACAACATAATAGGTATGTTTAAGGTCTAGGTTGTACTCACCTTCCAGATGAAGAATCGTCATACAGAACAGTGTCAACACTTTATCCTCTGTAGGAGCCTCTAGAGCAGCTGCTACCCCACCGAAAGCTTCAACTCCCTCATCAAGACCCTCATCAGCTAAAAAGATACCGGCAATATCAGCTCCTGCCAAAGGAGAGAAAGAACTGGAAGCACAGGTTACACAACTAAATGAGCAGGTACGTTGGAGGGCAAAAGGAAAAAATAAATGCATGCTTCTAATTT
This sequence comes from Forbesichthys papilliferus, assembly GCA_025399855.1. Classification (NCBI taxonomy): domain Eukaryota; kingdom Metazoa; phylum Chordata; class Actinopteri; order Percopsiformes; family Amblyopsidae; genus Forbesichthys; species Forbesichthys papilliferus. Next base: position 1,749 of record JAODOY010020287.1, read on the forward strand.
CCTATGAATTAGTTTCTGGCCAGTGTATTGAGTGGTTAATGCCACGTGTTTGTGTTTGTTGTAGGTGAACACTCTAAAGCTGTTATTGGAAGGAGTGGAGAAAGAGAGAGACTTCTACTTTGGGAAGCTGCGAGAGGTAGAGGTCCTGTGTCAGGACCAGGGTGAAGAGAGCGCTACGTTTGTGGAGCGGCTAATGGAAGTTCTCTACTCTGCCGATGAACAGGTCAGACTGACTGGGTTGGTGCTTCATGCTTCGGGGCAGTTTGGGGGCAGATCTGATCTTAGGGAACACTGGTGTGAAAGAGCTGGTAACTGGGTTTGCTGAAAACCTATCTCCCTGTTTAGATTAGTCATTTACAATCAAAAGGTCCTTGTGATTACAACAGAGCATGTTTAACAACACAGTGTGTGTCTCTGGTGTCACCATACACAAGTATTTAAAAACTTCCTTAGGAACGGCGTTTATATACGGTTTCATACTGTAGCAGTTGACTGGTTATAGAGGTAAGGCTGCTCTTTGTACTAGGCAGCAGTAATTTCCAACCAGGTACATCTGAGCAACACCTTGAAACACCAGGGGGAGGAGTACACACCATGTATTCATGAATGAGACTGTATCTGAGCTGAATCAATGGGTGTTTCTCAATGTCAAGGAAGGATCCTTGACGGCTGTATTGAATTTGTTTGATAAATAATTAATAAAATAAAATAAATAATTGAATCTATACAGCATTGTTCTAAGTGCCCACAAGTTTTTCCAATATTGGGGAAAATAGGGGATAACTTAACATATTTAAATATGAATACTGATATGTTTGCAAGTGAACTAAGTTTACAACTCACATTCTCTCCTCTAATCTACTGTTTGTTTATTTATTTATTTATTTTATTTGTTTATTTATGTACACTTTTTAAAATTCATTTACAGGAACAGACTTCTAATTGGCCCTTATTGCTTGTGTTTAATCAATAAGAGTCCCTTTCAACATTAATGATTAAGGTCGATCCAAATTAATTCCCTTCCCCTAAAAAATAGGTTTTACAGGGCTTGGTTCCCACAATGGAAAATCTCAAAGTGATGGCTTCCCTAAAATGGCCCCCACTGCCCTGCAGTGGAGTTAAAAAAGCTGTATGTGTTAAAAGGCTCATGAATGCACACCCATTACCATTTTAGTATTATCATTGTCTTGGTGTGTGTATCCTTCATAGGAGGGGGCTGCAGAACCTGCTGAGGGAAATGGAGATGGAGATAGAGATGTAGACCAGCCAGCCCATGGAGATGCACCAGATGATACACAGGAACAAGATGAATACTGACATTCACCTTTCTCACCGTAACCGCAACCTTTTTTTTTTCAATTTGTCAGGACGTTTAAAGGATTTAACTTTTTTTTTCCCCTCATTTATTTTTTGTCTTGGAAGACACATGAAGCAATCTCCTGAAAAGACACCCACTGTTTTACTTTTTTAAATCCCTCAGTTCTATATTCTGTGTTCTTGTGACTGTTGGTGAAACGCTGTGGAAGGTTTGCTGTTTTTCGTTGTACCTCCACAAGCAGACAAGCTCAGACCATCACAGAAGTTTTTTCAAAGACAATGTGGTTGAAAAGTCAATTCAATACCTATATGTGATGAAATGCTGAAGTCGAAGCAGGTATCACTTACCTGTCAAAACGTTAATTTGCAAGCTTTTGTCCTTTACGGTTTGTTCTCTGCATTTTGTTTCCGATTCACATAACCATATAATCCACAAGAATGCAATAAGTAAAGCCCAGAAAGGGCCCGTAGTAGCTCTTAAGTAACCTTCCATATGTTGCACTGATATTTGCTCCTTAACTGGACAATCTTGTCCATATAGACCTTCACCATATTTATTAAGTCTTAGGAGTAGTGTAAGCATTGTGTACTGTGTGAAGACAATGTGTTCAACACATTTTGAATGAAATGTATTAGTTAAATGGCAACTATGACTTTGTGATGACCTATCTGCACAACATACAAGTTGTTTTTGATGGTCTATTTACTCTACAGTTTTATTATTTGTCACCAAATGCGGTGTCTCGAGGGCAGTTGTTAACTTGCTATGCTATGACACATATGGAGAAAATACATGTGAGCTAGTCTTATCAAGATACACATTTTTCAGGTTTTAACAGCAAATTACTACAGCTGTTTGACCCATGGAGATCAACTACATTTACAATGTTTTTGAGCCACATGAAAAAAAGCTATATTTCAATTAGTACATTGTATACCTTTTCATGATGTGCATTTACTATTATTGAGCTCGGCAATGCACCATAATGCTTTAGTCATACATTGTTGTGTAAATGAAAAGGAATGTAAACATGTACTGTTAATAACTATGAATGGTAAATGTTTTTTTTTTCATGGCCCACTCATGCATTCCCCAAACTGTTGCATGTTTGCATTTTATTTGTGAATAACTTGACCTGCTTTTTACATATTTAATAAAAAAAACGTTATGTGAGCTTTTGTATGTTTAACCTGCTGTTTGAAAGATTCAGATGGATTTGCTGTAATAAAAAGTTTGACGTTTATGTGAGTAGTTAGCTATTCTGCTAAAAATATTATAACCATCTGAAAATTAAGTCAAATGTATAACAATTATGAACGGTATGCATACTTTGCTGGATGTATCTTCATAGACGCCTAGACGCGCTCCTTTCTATGCAACCAGGGTACAGGTGGGTGTGGCAGTGAACTACACTACACTGCAGAACCATATACCTCCGGTGCAAGCTGGTAAATAAAACGTATGCACCCGTAGTCTGGTGAGACCATAGAACTATGGATGGAGAAGTTTGCGCTTGCACCAAGTGAATAACTCGTGAACATGTTAAACGTATAATATATATGTGTGTATACAAGTGTACAATGTAACGCCAACTATATGAGTTGCTGTATGAACGCATCTAGCGATCGAAACATAGTTTATTTGTCGTCATGCCGCCTGGGAAGGTACGTACGGTAGCCTGCTAGCGAACGTGCTAGCAGCAGTAGGCTATGCTCCATTCAATTTAGTGTGTTGTTGATATTTAGCAATAATGTATTAAGCACACATAACCACTCCCTTTCTTGTGCTAACATGCTCAACATTTTGTACATATTTGTCACCAGTGAAAAGACCATGCTTATGTTATTATTGACTGCAGTATAATTAAAAGTTCGTGAGCCATGACAAATTTTGAGATTATACCGATACACAACACAATCGTCCAATTAACGTTTTACCCCAAAATATTTTTCTCTTTCTATAGCGAAAAAAATACACAACGGATATTAAATGCATATTTTTTCCGGACGACGTAAAGAATGACACAAAGAAAGACGAAAGGGAGACTTCGCTTCCAGTTCCAAACTCTGTAGCCAGGTCTTGGGAAAGTTGCGGAGACAGTTTCCATAACATTCCTGTGTTTAAGGTTAGACAACGACACTGTCTGTCACAAGTCAGTCAGAAAGGTTGGACAATGCATGTGTTTTAGTTCTATTATTGTTAGCACACTTGGCTTATGTCAGCAATTGGTATGCAATGTTTTTTACTTAAATATGTTTTATTAACTCTTTTGCTCTACAACATATCTAATCAGGTTTTGTTTTATTATAGAAACTCAACTCAGGGCGAAAGCTCTCTGATGTAAGAAAATTGCAGTCCCCCATTCCAGGTAACAGGTCCAGATAGAGGAAATTCATATCACACAATTGACAACTAATTGTCATTGCCCCATAAAGTTACTGTATAAAAATAATGCATAATATATTTAAATGTTATTTTGAGCACCTTAATTTGTTAGGTTTAATTTGTATGGAAAATAAAAACGTTAAATAGTTGTATTTCCTGTGTTACTACATGTGTGACTACATATTTTTGCACATAACCTTTTGTGCTGCTTTCCCAAATGTGTGCTGTGTTTACTTCTCAGTGCAGGCAAGTGCCAGTCATTGTGAGGAGGAGGACTCTGTGCACATTGCATGGACCTCAAGTGAAAGTGAGCAGTCTGACAGTGAGAACAAGGAGCAGCCAACATCTGGACATGTAGCTCAGGAGCAGCACGCAGCTCAGAGACCAAGACCATCTGCAGCCCTCTTTCAGTCCTACAGCAGAGCTCTGCACATGCTCAGCACTGATCATGGTATGTCAATGGTGGAGCTGACCCCTTTGGTCATAAGATACATAACGTCACCTTCATCAAGTCATTTTGTAATAAAAAAAAAAAAACGACAACAAAAAAAACCACAATTTTAGTTTTTACTTAAATCATCTTCTTATGATGCTGGCCACATCTGCCTACATCTTCAGTTGAACAGATCCTGTGATTCTACCACTGTAGTATAATGGCCTATGTCAATATTTGGTTCAGTTGTTTGTGTTTTATGAAAAAATGACATAGGCAATTATTTTAGGAAGGTGATGATAACATCGGACTTTGAGGACTTTTGAAACCTAAGGTTAAAGGCTTGGGGCCCGGGCCACTGTGGGTGTACACAGTGGTGGGAAAAGTCATAAAATATCATACATCCAAGTATCAACTATGCATTGAAATGCAATTGAAATGTATGTATAGGTGTGAATTAAGTATACTTAAATATAAAAGTAATTAGCGTATAATAAAAATATTGGAAGTATTTAAGTACTAGTAAATTAAAACCTGTTTTAAAAGTTTACATCAGTTATCATCAAGTCAGTATTATTTATATAACCCTTAATCACATTACAGTCTCAAAGGGCTGTACAGTCATTATATATACACTACATGTAAGAGGACAGCTGTCTGACAGGCGTATTTTGAGTGATGTTACAGGCTGTGTATGTACCTTATAACCAACACGTCTAGTCGAGGAGTAGACACTTTAGTTAGTTACTTGAAGTGCCACGTTTGATCTAGTCAGGACAGGTCTCACAATAAATGTTTTGTAACTTTGTTTCAGGTGATCTTCCCATCATAGACACAGACAGTGACTTAATTGACTCTGAGGATGGGGGTGAAATGAGTGATATAGAACACATCTCTGACTGTCAGTCAGAGTCATTTCATAAGAAGACAGATGAGATATCTCCTAAACAAACAGTCAGTACTTATTTCATTATTACATTTTTTTGTTTGTTCTACTGGTTCAATATTGTGCAGCATTACATAATCTGCAAATGAATAGCATAACTGTAGTGGGATGTTTGTTTAATGTACAAGGTAGGCATTCTCATGGCCACTAGGTGGAGCTCTACACTCTTGTGTTTTCTGTAGTTAATAGCATTTCTACCATAGGCTGTCGATTTCAGTTGAATCCCAGTTTGAGTGGGTGTTTAGGATCTTTGTTTTATTGTCATGCCCAGTTTTTACAGAATTATGTAAAGCTCAGGTGTCCAAGGACATGCCTGATCAAAATTATTATCAACCCTAACCTGGTTGAAAATATTTAATGGAATTAGCTCCTTAATTGTGATGATGCATCCATGTACGTGGGAGCAGTGGATACATATTATTCCATCTCACACAAATTTGAATCACAATCATAAAAGCAATTAATGGGTTTCTGAGTAGTTTTTAACCATTCTAGCAGCCTAAAAGTTGGGGCAATGCAAGGTGTACTTTCTTGGCCATGTTCCAATCTGTCAAAAATCTGTTAGTGTCTCAATTTGAATGAGGTGGTAAAGACATGTTTAATATCAGGCTTCTGCAAAGCAAACCCAGGTTTTAAAACACTAATACCTACATGCCATTTTTGAAAACTGTCTGTTTCTAGGGTTTTCAAAGGTAGAGGAAAATATACTATGCTTAATTAATCAGACAATGTTTAACATTGACAATATACTAACTCATGTTCTGTGTTTGCTTTGTTAGATTTCAGGTTTATTTACTTTTTTGTGGTAACATGGATTAAGTATTACTTTTTACAAGGCAGTCAGGGGAGTGTTTGTTAAAGGTAGGGCTGGCATGGAGAGAATGCAAAAGGAGTGGTATGGCGTTCTAGGTATATGCACAGTTCTGTGAAGACGCGGTTGAGAAAACACAATAAGTCGGTCTTCATTATTGGCTTACAATTAATTACTTAGGGGACATTCGTCAGCACAGATCAGCATCAAAGAATAACGCAGCACATCCTATTTATTGTAGCGGTATGTTACATACTGACATTTGTGTAAAGAGGAGAACGGTGCAGGATTAGTAAATCATTAATGAAACACAATGAATGTGCTATTAACATGTTGCTTGCATGTAGGCCTACTTGTACATAATCTAGCAGTATGGTGAATTTTAGCACTTTGGTATTAAAGCTTGTACATATCTGAAATGTGTGTTTAGAGAGGAAACAAGAATGCAGATTTGTATCATTCCCACAGACCACTTCCGCCTGTCACCGTTAAAATTGCGTGTGTCGGTTTTCTAAGGTCCAAAAAAAATCTTTTCAATCAGTGAACAGGAGGCGTGTGGTTGGAGACCTCAAAGGCATGCTCCTAACACAGTTCAGGTTGAGCTCTCTGAAATGAACCAATGTCCTAACTGGGTTTTTACAACCGTATCCACAGCCGTGCATTCACTAATATATTAAACGATACAGAATTCTCATTCGCCACATGTTCTTGTTTGAGTTGTTTTACACAAATGTGCTCCCTGTCCCCCTGTATCCTGTTAGATCCAGTTCAGAGTCCAATCAGGCGTACTGTAAACTGGATCCAACAGGATACAGTGGGGAAGATGTCAAATGAACGCGTGTATTACTCTAAATACAAACACTCACGGGTGACTCACCTGATGTGTCAGTCAGCCAGTTCTCTTTATTATTGTACTAGCACTCAAAGCAAGCATGGGGGGGGGGGGGGGGCTGCTTTGCCCTGCCCTGCGTTGCTCTGCCAAGGCAGAATAGGACAATAACTTCCGGATGGAGTTCTATCCTAGATACAGTACATGGCCGTACCATCAGCAGCCATTGGGTTTAATATCCCTCACCACCACCACCACGTTCATGGCTGGGCCAACAGAACAGCCGTTTACTACTGTTTGTTCAATAAAACATGCTAGGCGGAGGAGGAGGCAGCTCAGAGCTGTGTGCTTACAATGCTTTCAGTGCTGGGTGAAAACATTTTTGAGTGCCGGCCAGGAACATAGTGTTCCTCTCTCTGTAGCTGGTTTGGAGTGTGACGTTTGCTGGCACGAGGCCCAGCAGGGTCAAGTTGATTCAAATAGGAGAGCGCCTTGCCTGACAGGCCCTGGTATGCTGCTCTTGTCTGCACATGACAGGAACTGTCGTTCTTGTCGCGGATTTTTCCACTCACGTATATTGTCTGGTGGTGATGCAGCAAAAACAAATTTTTATGTGATTTTTCTTTTTGTATACACAGTAATTATCAGCGTGCAATATCCCCACCCAGCCTGTATTTAAGTAAAATGAGTCCCTATAATCTTTAATGAGTCATTTATGTACGCATGGTGGGTCTGTGAGACATGGATATAATGTTCTATTTTATGAACTGGCATCTCTAAACAGGGCTGCACTATAATGACCAAAATGATCATCTTGATTATTTACGATTATATATCACTCATTCATTGACTTTCAAGGAAAATTTTATTTTTTATTGCATTTTCACATTGAAATGAACTAATTCCTTTTAAAATTTTTGTTAAAGGTATAGTCGGCTATTGCAAGCTAATTTGAAGCTAATATACTGTCAAATTCACCAAATTGCTCCTGGCATTTCGCTATATTAGCGTTCTCTGTGCGTGTCAGTCAGAATTCTTCTTCACAGCCCTGACTCCGTAAATAGGAACATAAACAAAGTGGCGAACACCGCTCACAACAACAAAGCAGTAGGCTATTACCAGAGTACTACGCTTTGCTTCACAATGTGTTTCAATGTGTGAGGCAGTACAGTACTGAGGGGGGACGTTGTTTTGATTTGAGCTCCAAGTTAGTTGTTGTACATTTAGGAAGCGCTTGATTTGATATGCAGCGGAGAATTCTATGAGTGCGGCACGCATTTTAAACATCAGTATTGCATTCATGCAGTCATGTTCATTTCATTGCGGGAAGCCAAAATCATAATGGAGGTCAATATTGGATAAAGTGTGCAGCCCTATCTAATGCTAATGGACAAATATCTCCCCAGACGACTGAGCTGGAGATCTCAGGCTATGCGTCAGACGTGGAGAGCGGCGACAGGAAGGCCCAGGGCACACTGGACACAGAGGACTGTTCGCTGCACACTGGCCAGGCCAGTAAACAGTCAGTCAGCCACTGGGTCAGGTCTGCTCAAGCAATGCTGCAGACGCCACAGAAGCCCCCTGGCAAACACTTCGGAACTCCAGAGGACTCGGCCAAGAAGAACAGGAAGCTGAAGAGGTGACGTCCTCTTGTTAATTGCATGGAGAGGTAATGGGTGCACAGCGCGCAACACAGAGCGCTGGAAGACATCACGAGGCCACGGAAACATCACTTGTACAGGGTTAGGTACAGTGATGTTTCCACGCGCTGGTGATAAAAGGGACACCTGCGTGTCGTCATGTGGGTGCTAAATGTCACTGCATTCACCTTGGCCCCCCCTAAATTGAGAAAGATGACTATCTGTAAACAAAGATAATCAGCATAGCTATACAATCTTTTTCTTTTTCTTCTCTCTCTTCATTGGTCTTGATGTATATCTCTCCTCGTAAGCACCTAACAAAAAATCGTTGTGCGTCTGTATGTCTTTTCCACAGTGGGGGGCTGGCGGAGAGGCTGAATCGGCTGCAGTGCAGACAGAGGTCAGCTATTAGCTTCTGGAGACACCAGTCCCTCTCGGAGACCTCGGTGGCAACAGGTGACGGATGAACAAATGATGTGGTGTGCACTATTTAGGCTTTGATTTGTCTCCTGCAAGGCCAACAGGTGTGATTTTCTGTTTCGACTCTCTGGTCTTCTCTATGGAGAAGGGGCGCTCTGAGGAAGCGGCGGTTGATCTTGTAGCAGTGAACTTGGGGCAGTATGTAGGTGACAGGAAGCTGCTTGATCTATTTTCTTAGTTTCCTTTCCATGGTTTGCTAAAAAGCTTAAACGTCCTCAATGTTACAGCAGCAGCTCCATTTATAATAAGCCACAAGCTATTGGCTTCAGGTTGACATGGTATTGTGGAAAAGCAAAGATGGCACCCACCTTTTTGAAAAACGATATGCAATATGCACGTTTCATCAGTTCACAAGTCATATTAGTGGCAAAGGTGTAGGTGTTTACATTGCCTTCCTATATCTTTCAGTGCATCATACTGATTTCTGTGGTTCTATGTACTATGGATGTTTGATGATCATTCTGTTCTGATTTGAAGATACTCAAACCAAAAAATGAACATGCATTGGCACATGCTAAATGATAACAGCGCGATTACACAACCAGAACGATGTCTATATGGAACGCCTGTGTTGCACTAGTAGAAGTGCACGTGAATGTAGATTCACTTGGTGCAGAGGCAAATTACATTTGGACAATTCCTTAGAGCCTTTTCATACACCGTATAGCTCTACTCCCATAAAAACGTTCCCCCTCCGGCCATCTCCACTGATTGTTGCGCACGTAAACACGGGTGCATTGTCTGAGCTGGTGTGAGCTTATAGTGAGACCTGCAGCCATCCAATCAGCGCTGCACACACCACATTTGCTTACAGCCAAGGCGGCACTGTTATCTCAACTTTGATTTATTGTGCTGATTTATTTTTATGATCTCTCCTCTGGTATATCCACCCACAATTTTGCATCTGCAAGCCGAGCCCTGCTTGCAGATGCAAGCAAGGGGGGGTGGAGAAAAATAGATTTAAAATAAATAAATAGTTTTGATATTAAAATTGTATTGTGCTCACAGCTGATAACAAGAGCCCGGGAGACCGTGAGCACACTCTACAGACTGACAAGCCGCACACACTCACGCACTCAACATCTGTGTTGTTGCTGCTCTGTCCCTCCAGCGCACGGGCCAGGCGCGCTGGTGTTGGTGGTGCTGGAGGTCCACCAGGAATGCAGCATGCAGCTAGCCCAATGCGAGGGCCACCCTGATGGGTCCACGTCCTCCAGGGCAAGCCCAGAGGTCCTGGTGCTGTTTAACGCGGAGACAGCTGCCCAGCTGATGCCCGCGCCCAAAGATATTATTCACATATACCCACCATGGTGAGAGACAGGGATAAACGGAGATGAGACTAACTAGTTAAATAGTTTGCTTGATGTGAACGCGCTGCTTAAGAATATTTGTACTGTACATCCGCGTGACAGCACACACTGACCCATATGAGTAGATAACTCACTCTAAAAATAAACAGTCCTGCCCAACGGTGTTGGGTAGGACTGGGTGTTTCGCTGCCTCACGATACGAGGCAGCGAAACATCCAGATGTGCGGAACTGTGCATGTGTGCTTTCTCTGAGGTTGTTTTGGGGTGTGTGTGCGTGCATGCGCGCGTGTGTTCTCTGAGGTTGTTTTGGGGTGCTCGCGCGCGTGTGTGTGCGTGCGTGCGTGCGTGCGTTCTCTGAGGTTGTTTTTGTGTGTGACCGAGGCAGCAGTTGACTCCAGCTGTTGGGGTTTGGGTCCAGCGTGCTCTGGAATATCCAAGCTGGCGGAAGCAGCGGGGCCTCCTCTGTGCTCTGACGTCACAAACAGCTCCAGGGAATGTTTCGCATTCCTCTTCCTGGCAATAGTTAGGTCATTTCCAGCAAGCTGGGGAAAAACACAGTAGGATTATTTTCTGGAGCATTTGGGAATGGAGTTCTCAGGGAGCCAGAGGATGGGATTGAAAACACATGGTTCACAAGAGTATCGTTGCTTGTGTTTAAGAGGCTCTTTTTTTCCACTTTTTCTTTTTGTATATTAGATGTTAGTGTGGAAGAGTGAGCTCAGCTGCCCTTCTTTAAGTCGGACTGATATTTAAATGCACCGCTGTTGAGAAATGCAATTTTCTCTGCATTTGGTCGGTTCTATAGCCAATTGGTCAAAATCCTCAATAGCAGAAATGCATATGAAATGTATTTCTTTGCAGTGTTTGGCTGTCCTGCCATATCCTCTCCAGGATATACGTCAGCAGGAAGTGAATATTTTTTTACTGGTACCATGTACATATCAGTACTGATTTCATTGGTAAAGCATTACTAATCACATTACTTTATTTGTGTGTGGGCAGGCTAAAAATAGCACCCATCCCAAAGCATAGCACTTCCATACCTTCCATCAGAAGGCTAGCTATTGTGAATGAACACCTAATCTCAAGGTTGATCCGTCTAGATGGATCAACTGCTTGTTGGATAATACAAATGTGTGGACTAGCATTAGTTTCTGACATTTTAGCTGTTAATCCAGCAAAGGCTCCAAGCTAATAGGATGGAATGTCATTTTCTTATGCATTTCCAAAATGTTATTTTATTTTGGGAAAGTGAAAATGGTCAGATTTGGTCTTATTTTTCTATCATTTTCAATTAGTGAAAGTGAAATTATTAATGCACAAAATGCATAAAACATAAGACATCTAGACTTAATGTTGTTTCAAATATTATCAAGCCGTTATTTATGTCTTTGTTTTTTTTACCATCCCCACTTTACTGTTTTAAAGATCTTTAGTACATATGCACATTGAATTACGCAGAGAGGTTTTTTGCTTTACCAACACTTTGGTGTAAATGTAAAGTGTGGACTACATAACAGCAGTCCCCGTATCATTAGGCTAATCACATGTAACCTTCCCCTCACAACATCTACATACAGCCGGTCAGCTGTGAGTAGGGAAAAACCCAGAATCCAGCACTTCAGAATGTGTGCTTATCACTCGTCTCTCAGTTGACTGTGTGACACACGTTAAAGGTTGACACCCCCCACCCCCCCCCACCCCCACCCACGTACAACGGGCTAGCTCCTCCCCCCCGCCCCCTTCCTCCCCCACTCCCTGTGTGGGTTGAACGAGTCTCAGGCGGAAATACCTGCGGGCATTATTCACTTACGAGCTGTGACGGCAGCAGCCCGGGCCACTCCTTAGCTGGGCTACCTGTCTGATGATGCCAGCTACCCACTCACCTGCTCACAATGGGGTCACACTTCCTGTAGGCTGGCTGTACCTGTTCTCGCTAACAGCATGTTCCGCTCTGCTTCCGCCACGCACTGACTGATCACAGGCCTGTGCTTCAGATGTTTGGGCTGATTAGATGTCGAGCTCTCCCGTGATTAACTTAATTAACTTTATTTTATTTTATTTTATTTTTTATTTTTTTGTGGAAAGAGTGGGAGTTGGTCTCACGTCTGGCGGAGACCGCCGTTCCATACACTCCCATTTAAACTCCCATTCCAATGTATGATAAGTAACGGTAAAACAAATATAGGGGAAATTTGTCAAGTAAATGAATATGGGGATTATGTCATTTGCTCTGGCATGGTACTATGTCTTGTTTTGTTTATAGTAAATAACATTCTGTGGCATATTCAAATAACATCTCTTTATTTAAATCAGTACTGGTGTGACATTTAGTGTGGTTGACGCGTTTTCCGTGCACATGTATCACTAAGTGTTTAATTGTTCATGTTAAACCGACAACATTGAGGCGAGCTGCTACATGCACTGTAGGTGTGGCCAAGGAGGCTGGCCTTGGTGCTGAGTCGTAAAGGATCACATTATTGTCTTTGTCATAATACTTAATACAAAACTGTCAGGGCTTAGGCTCGCAATTTTACACCATGTCTTCATTTGGCTCTCGTTCATTTATCAGACCAGAGGTGCCAAAACGCTTGAAGGGCTGTTAATCCATCCTTTGTGCATACATGTAAACAATTTTTCCTAGAGGATTTTAGTTTAGGTCACAAAACTGTTTACAGTGAATCCAAACCAACACACAGGTTCACTTTGCCTCACAGTGTCTGCACATTTCTCTTTTTACATTTGGTCGTTTGTTACAAAACATGTTTCAAGTGTTTCAATGTTTGTACTGTGTATGTTTTGCAAGCATTTGGAGTGCTCCGCTGTTGTCCAGGCTGTTGTTTTGGTCTGTATAGGACCTCATTTTTTATGGATTTAGAATATTTCTGGATTGTGTTCCTTTATATGGGGGGGGGGGGGGTATAGTGAATAGACCTGTTGAAGGGATGCCTTATCTGTGTTTGACATTCAACAGGTTTAAACTGCATACCAGCCTCCCTCTTACGTTTATGCAACAATTTTTCCATTCATTGTGCAAAATAAATGTTTATATCCACTACAATCTCAGCTAAATCACTGTATTTGCTGATTGAGCACTATTATTGAGCACTCATATGATGTGTAATGTTTTAGTGCCTTATAGACAGTATATAGGGCTATATATTCGAACTGTAATGAACATACACACTTGATATTACACTTTTTGTTTTAACTTGAGTCTAATCTGTTTTGTTGTCTTTTCTGCAGGCAATGTCTGTCAATAGAGGGTAAAAATGGTACCATTATTTTGAACACGCATTTCAGCCAGAAGGTCTTCTCTGATTCCAAACTAAGCAGCATGGCCATCTCAAGAGCCTTGCTTCCAGCAGAGAGAGGCATGCCATACTCTTTAACACATGCATTTGGACTGCAGGAGGTTTATAAGACCACTGAAGAGCACAGACATCCTGCCAAACGGGTAGGTCTGGTTTTATCCCATTAGAATGAAGTCTTGCAAAAGTTGAATCTTAAGTCTGTGTATGTGTTCTTAAGGAGTTCTTAAATATGGAAAAATGCCTTGAAAGATTATAATCAAGCATTTCTTTCTCTTTTCTTTTTTGAACACTAAGATACACTAATCAGTTTGTGACTGAGAATTGTATTCAGTCATAAAAACACAGAGTATTCGGTATGATTTGAAACAATTTTACTTCAACAAATGCAACTGTGTTCTATGGAAATTTAAAGTTGTGACACTGCAACTAAAGCAAACATTCAGTAATTGAACAACTTGTTATTGTTCTTACATTGTTTTCTTTTTCTTTTCAGTCTCCCATATCAGCTCTGTCAAACATGTAATTCATTAGCTTTTTTTTATACAGTTTTTATTTGTTTGGCTGTCTGCTCTCCAGTATTATGTTATTGGGCAATTGCTTTGTGCAGAAAAATCCAAGAGGTTCTTTTCAAAGCTGTGACGTGCATCCTGCAATGCTGCAAGTCTCTAAATAAGATGTTGGTCTTTTGCTGAGTAGGCTATGCTCAGCCTAGCATCCTCTTTGAGTGTTCATTATAGGGGCCCGATGTGTCTATAATTTCGCTCTCCTCCAGGCCCATGAACCCCAGGCTCTCCTGGGCCGCCCATGTCCGTCATGGACCACAGATGGGTGCCATGACTCCCTGCTGGAGGCCATAGAGAGACTGGGCCAGGCCGGCTCGGTGGGGCAGGATGTGACTGTCGTGGTCCAGAGGGTGTACTCCAGCCACGTACCGGACCGCTCTGTTGCTCCTGGGATCAAAGTTAAGGTTCCCTTCAGGTCCTCTGCAGACACTCTTCTTCAGGAAGGCAAAGTCAGGTACAGTCTCTTACTAAAGAGATTCTCCATTGTTTATTTGTTTATTGTTTATTTCTGGTATATTCTGAGTCTGACTGTGACAACCTGACACGACAGATTCATTGTTGTCACAGCTCTTCCTGGGGAGCCGTACATTGAAACCGACAAACTTAAACTGAAGCTTGCTCGCGAGACCATTACCTTGATACAGTATATTGTATGGTTGTGTATACATCATTTCTATGGTATTGTCTTGGTGTGACAAAAGGCTAACTCCACATTGTACTTGGTAACGAAGGTGAGTCGCCAAAGATCCATTCATGCGTATTGATTCCTTTCAGGCTCAAGGGAGGATGGATCAATATTGTGTTCCAGAGCACAGCGATGTGATTGTGATTCATATAAATGTTTATAATGTCTAGCGAGTAGGGGTGCACGATATTGATAAAATGTGATATTGCAATATTGATCATGAAAATTGCAATATCGTTATTAATTTAGATATTTTTAAACATAAGTAAAAGGTTATAGGAAAATGCATAATATATTCATAACATATCAAAATGTTTCAACTGATTGGTACAACAACAGTAATTCCAAGCTACCGAGGAGCTACATTAGCTTCCTCAGCCACACATACTTTTCTGTCTAAATGAAACACAACTAAGCCAAACAGCCAATGGACTCGTCTCCTTACAACATAAACTGAATATTGCACTTCCTGCAACATTTTCAATATGATATTGTGCAACGAGATATTGCGATAACAATACTGAATCGATATATTGTGCACCCCTACTATCGAGGTCAGCCATCAAGTCAAATGGGGATGCCTTGTGTAAGCGCTTCTAAGACAATACTCAGTATGTTTTTGTCAGATCACGCTGAGTCATCACAGAGTGGCTGAAAAAAAGGAATTTGATGAGAGAGAGAGACAGTACATCTTAACTGTTGCACGCTGATCCTGAAAAACTGCATTGCGATTTTTAAATACTGCAGATTTTTTCTGTGCTCCTCAATGAGAACACACATTTTTGACGTTTAAACGCACCCTTATTCACAAAATAGATGTAGTGGGTGGGTGCGGGTGAGGGCGTGCGTCAAAAAGGTCAAGAACATCTGTTTAACTGCACAACTTTGGACGAATTATCTTAGAATTGATCTGCTCTCTGTGTGTTTCCCACAACACTGTAAATGACTTCTCTCAGTAGAAATGTCATGGTGGTTTAAAGCCTTGCATGCTGCCCCTTGGTGGCATAATGCATTTCAATAGTCAAGCTATTGTTCACTGAGCAGGAGGCCCCTTGGAGCGCTCACACCGTCTTCAGCCATATGGCATTGCTTGACAAAGGACACAAACATTTGTAATTGAATCCAGCCCTCTCAGAGTGATCCAGGCCAACTCTCTGGGAAGGCAGCAGAAGCAGCATGATGATGTTCTCTACAGCTCCTGCAGCAGCAGGCCTGAGCCGAAGGTGCAAGCGTTGATAGTCCAGTGGGTGGCATATATTTGCAGCTCCCATCTGCCTTACTCTAAAGAGAATCCCAATAAACACTTTAGGCACAATGAGTAACCACTATGACTGTGCAGGTTTGCTACACTACTTGGAACTGTCAGGCTTGGCTAGTGGTTAGAGGGGTGGTCCTGGGATGAATCTATAAGATGAACAACTATGTTGTAATTGTTCTTCTGTTAGCATCCTGTCCCCTTGCTTCAGCATGTTTTCAAGGACTTGAGAAAATCAGGAATTGAAAATGCAGTGGTAAGTTCCTCTTACTGTGTAGCGGTTTTGCAGCGCGGGCCTTTATCCACCCCTGATGGTGATGTGGCCGCGACTGGACATGTTCTACGCTTGTCAGATATTCCAACAGACCCACCAACATAACAACAGCAGCACCCCGAATGGAAAGAATGACCTTTAGTTGCCTTACCCTCCCTGGGGTTGTTGTTTGTGCTGACTAATAAAAAAAATGTAAAAAAAAAGAAGTTCGGGGAAGGGGGGGCGGGGCGGAATCACGTGGTGGATAGTCATGAAGGGAGGAGGGCTGCAGTCATCTGACAAACCGTCTGTGGAGGTGGTGGTAATTTGAGTTGTCGTCTTCCCCCCGTAAACAGACGCCTGCCCTCTGACCGGAAACAATCTAGCCCCGCCCTCCCCACGGCCTCTCTTCATCCAGATGGAGCAGGCTGGGTCTGTGGTGGGTTTGTGCCCACGAGGACTCACCGCCAGAATAACCGGGCTTATTTCATATACAGTATATATATAATTATGTGTGTGTTTCATCATTCTACAATAAAGGCTGCAGTGCTTAACCCTACCTTTAAAGCCGTGGTTCTTGTCACATTTCACATATTCACACGGCATGTGCAACAGAATGCAATTGTAATGGTGTTTCTTTAGGGTCTGTGCCTGCTCTCTTTCCACCCCCCCCCGAAGGTGGTTTCACTTCCCAGCCCACTGCCATCCCCCCCCCCTCTTGTGTCTTGTCCCCGAACCCCTTCTGACTCACGTCCACGGTCAGCATTTGATGCGTACTACGCGGGTGTAGGGCAGGTGGGGTTCTGTTGGAGGGGGGTGATATTTATGCCCCGAAGAAGATGTTTAGTTCCCGTAAATTCCGAATAGAATAAACAAGAAGATTAACCGTTTGCAGGGAGGGAGCTGAGGCCCGGCTGCACTGGGAACACAATGTGCTGCGGGGATCTGGTTACAGTCATGTTTATCACTCTCCTCCTCGCACCCATTGGTGGACAGCAAGAAGGAAGGAATCCCGCCTGTGCACCCCCTGCCAATGAGGCCTCTCCGCTGTGTGTTCTTAATGTGTGGCTCGTTTACGTCCCATGCTGCCAAGTAGTGTGTATTTGCCTGCGCATGTTTGCACACTCTTGTGTGTGTGCGTGTAATGTGTATTTTTGAGAAGAACTTTGTGTGTATGTGTGCGTGTGCTTGGGCAGGCTCAGTGGATCGCACTTCCAGGAAGAACCTCCAAGTTGCTGAGAATCCTGTGACTGCTCACAATAACAAATTCCTGAAATCAGCCTGTAATTGAAAGCGACCAATAGGAGAGGGTATTTGGGTGTGAGGAAGTGGAGCTGTGAACGGCTAACAGGGCTGACAGAACAGGGAGTCGGTTTAGGGGTGGGTGTGTATGTCAAGCTGGCATTGCCGTTCCTAACCCTTGTCACTTCATTCTTATCTGGTAATCTGCCCTATCAGATTCCATTTCAGGTTTTCATGTTAACACAAGTTCTGCTATTCAGGGCAAGAGGAGTGGAATACATGTTCTGTACCTGCACTGTTTATATGTGACTGGTGCATTGGGAGAACAGAAGCCATCAGTCATATTTATCATATTATAATTGAAGTATTTGTTTTTGTTCCTTAAGTACTATTGGGTTTACCCAGTATTTACCCTCTAAATTTGAAATGTTATTGTCGCTTGGGCCAGAGCCTACCAGTACGATTTAATTAAGTCTGGAACAATCTTCATATTATTTTAGCATCTGTGATTCAGTGTTGCCTATCATTATTTGTTATGTTCTCTTTCCTAGGTTTCAGACCGCGTGTGTACGGATAAATCACAAGTAACTGAAGCTAATGAAATGGCTTGGTGTTGGCAGTAAACAAAAGAGAGGTGGTAAAAAAACCAACATTGTTTTGTTTGACTTAAGCGAGGAGAAATAACATTGCTGTAAAAAACAAACACTGGCGTACGCGTATCCCACCAACAGTAAGAATGTTGTTGAGGTATCTATTTCCAGGTCGCTCAAAATAAACCTAGACAGACCCTGTGTTTACCAACAGCACCCGATTATAGATTCAATCAGGTGGTTGAAAACTGTCTAAAAGCATACCCCAAAGTCTGAGGTGCACGCATGCATGCACACACATGTGCGAGCTATATTTGCCCTCACTCTGTCCCTGTATATGTGTTTACCCCCATATGTCTTCTGGTTGTTGGATACAAAATGTACTAAGAATAATTTTTTTTTTTTTTTTTAAAGAGAAAATATCTATTTTGTCATTATGCCCTCCCAGAAAAGCGTTGAGAACCACTGAGCCAGGGGATATGAACTCTACTGTTTACGCAGGGCTGGTTCTTAAGCCGTGTCTGGGCTTGAAGGGCCTGTAGCTGTTAACTGTGAGCAGTAGAGTAGAGTGCAGGCACACATAACGACAGTGTTTAGGCCAAAGGTCCTCTGTGTCAGCAGCAGCTCGTCAAACCAGCTCCCAGCCATTATCACTACACAATGTTAAAGCTGGATTTTTTGGGGGATTTTTGTTTTGTTTTTGTTTGTATTTAACATACAGTTGTGAAACCAAGAACAATGGGAGGTCAACGCAGTGCCTCACCTCTCATTGAACGTGTCTATGTATTTAAGCATGAATAATGACGTGTGTATTTGATTAGTATTTTTAAACCGTGTGTACCACAGGCTGTGCGCGCTAGTGCAAGATGTCTATGGCACGTTCAGCGTGCTCCAGCTGCACGCCCTGCCCTCTGAGGACCGCGTCCACCAGTACCGACAGAGCTGGCAGGGCAAGGACACAGTGTTGCGAGGCATTAAAGTGATGCAGCGAATCACCCGTGAAAGGTGAGCCCTCCCCTCCAATGGCTGCTGTCACCCAAATACCTGGTCCACGGCTATGGCTTCCAGGCCACAGTTCTATCTTCTTGTCTGAACGTGCTGTATTTGTGAGAGAGTTTCTGTGTTATGGGAGGTTATCTAATCTGGCTCCCCACTCATCCAAGGCCGAGGGCCGTGGGTGAATGCCTGCGATATGCACCGATATCGTGCCTTTTTAATCTCCATCCTCATATGCGTGGAGTATTTCCCGTATGAGGTTTTAACCTTCTGGAATAAAAATAAAGCCTCGTCATGTGGCCTTTTAACCAGCCCCGCTTGTGTGTGTAAACTGATGCCAGGGGTGCATACTGTGAGTCCCCTTGTGAGTTTCCACGGTCAGGAGACCAGATTAGCACCAGTTAAAAGAACTGGTGCAGGTATTTTAGGACTCGCCAGGGGTATGTTTTCATCCCCGTGCCGTACCCTATAATGTCTTTCGAGGTTATACTCTGAATGTGATGGATTACCTGTCTGCGGGGACCAGCACATGAGTCGTAATCTCAAAATGGGGGAGGGGGAGACATAGTTTTAGAACGCATTACATTACTTTAGTTGTTTAGAAGAAATTAGCAGCAGAAGGATTTTCAAGCCAACACAAGCACATCATAATGTCTGCTGGAACCGAGACTCTGTCTGTACAAGTCTTCGGAGGGTAATTCTCAACGATACATGAGGCTGCTTTGGCACCTGCGTGTATATATATATACAGTATACTGGACCTCTATATCACTCAATGAGGGAGCAGTGTTCAACAGAAGACAACTTAGAATTTGCTGCCCGCTAACTAATTAGAGAACGATAGAATAGGACCCAGGAGGACTGGATACTATTCACATAATCCATTAACACATAATCTACTAACGGGTTTATTAAGGGTGCCAACTGAGATGTTCATACAACAACACAAAGCATGCTAAACAGAAGTACAAAGGAGCTGCTTTTCCAGTGAAACTTAGCCTTTCATTGAGGCAAAGGGTCTGTAACCTACAAATCTGAAATCCATTACATATAGTCTTATCTGCGTTGCGTTCAGGCACAGGGAAGATAAATGCTACACAGAACATTTAATGTTCCGTAAATTCTTTGTGAAAATTCCTGTAACTGGCTTTAAACCCTTTGCAACCCGTGATGTTTCATTTTTCAAAGCTTGTTGCCCTGTTTCTGTCTCGCCTCGTCCTAAAGCCGTTTGTGACCAGTGAATCAAAGGCACCCATTAGCATTTGAAGAGTTCAATTCTAGTCCATCTGGAAAGAAGTTTCAATTAGCAATTTAAAACGGCATTATTTATTAGGTTTCTATATTTGGGCTTCACTCGTTTCACCTTGATTCCAATTGAAATGTTTCCAATTTAAAACCAAAATGTCAGATGGACTATATATGGCAGTTTTTTCATTTGTTAAAGGAGTGCAAGAGTTCAATACGACGTTAAGTTGAGTCCTGTTAGTTTGTTGTTATTACAGTTACCATGATCTCATCTTAAGAGTTAGCCTTACCGGACCTGATTGGGCTGTAGAACCAGTTCCATACAAAGAAACCCTGTGATTAGACGCTGACTAACAGGTTGTTAAGCACTGACTGAGGGCTGCTGAGAAGGTGAATTAGACTGGCCGGTTCATTTTCTCTCTAGGAAAGAGCTTACCATGTCTGGTGGAAGAATCGCTGTTTTCTAAAATTAAGTATGAAATGTATAGTAAACCAAACACCAAACAATTAATCTAGACCCTGAAACTTGTTTCTTACTGCGCAATAGTGAGCTTTGCTGTTTTAATTGTATTAACCTTGCTAATTGTCCCTCATACAGATTCTGTGATTTACATAGGTGACATACACATGTGAACTGTCCCGCCCTGCACTTTATCAGAGCTGTGTGTGTCTGTCTGCCTGCCTGCCTGCCTGTCTGCCTGTCTACCTGCCTTACCAGCCCAAGCATGCTTTGTTAAATTCTGAGAAGTGTTAAGACTAGCTCTGTCTCAATGGAAGTGAAACTGGCTGTGAAATCACTCTCTCTTCCTTGTTTTTTCCTTCTCTCTCTCTCTCTCTCTCTCTCTCTCTCTCTCTCTCTCTCTCTCTCTCTCTCTCTCTCTCTCTCTCTTTCTTTCTTTCTTTCTTTCTTTCAGGTGTACAAGGCTTTTCCATTTGATTGACAGTCTGTGGCCCCCCGCAATGCCCCTGCACGTACATGGAAACGCGCCCAGGGCCCCAAGCGTAGGTTCCCAGGCCTTGCTGTGCAAAACCATGCTTCATGTCAGCCTTGGCTTTCCGCAAGGCAGGACCTTGGTTTGGAGGGATGTTCATATTCTTTTAATTAGAATGTAACAGACTCACTTTGAATGGAGTGCTTTGTTTCCAGCTGCAGCCCAGCTTGATTTAGTCTTTCTTCAAAAATTAAAACATTACATTTATGCCTCATATATATTAATTAAAATGATAGCAACGTGTGGAAACAATAACCCTTCGGTTTTTTTTCCCCTAGGTAGTTTTGATGTCTTGCGCTCAGAACTATACTCTTATTTAACATAATGCATTTTGATATTTCATAAGTCCTAAATACATCCTCACACAGTAGTTTGACATTATAGGCATGCAGAGCTCCAGGACCAGCACCTGGATTCTGTTACCTGCTCTCTGGCCAGGAGAGCTCTGTGGAGCCCATTGAGGGGCAGGCTTTGTCCCCCCACTACATTACCCCTGCAGAGACCACCTTAAGAGATATACTGCAGGTGACTGGTCTCACATACACACACACGCATGCTGTAACACATCTATAGTGATGTGCATGCAGGCATAAATTATACAGTATAGTATACAGTATAGCGTACAGTATTGGCATTTGGTCCACAGTGGAGATGGCCTGAAGTTAAAACTGCTTGAAGGTGAATATGCACTGTATTATCAGCAGGAGTGGTGTGAAATAATAGCAATGTCTTTTTAAGATACGGTATTGTCTCCTCTGTGTTCTCTTGTTTCAGAGTAAACTTGAAACCCATTGTTGCAGCTTTGTTGGAACTGTCATTTACAAGAGAATGCAGGTATTTTTGTGTGTGTATACACAATACAGGTTTTGTGTTACTTAAACTCAAACTGTGAATAGCTGTAGGCCAGCTGAAGATTTTCATAGCCGCCGAGATCATTCTGCTGGTAAACTGATAAGAGTGGCCTTTGACGTAGAGGCCAGCCTTCATATCTCTGTGTGTCTATCAGCATGCAAGGGGCCTAGGCATTCTGCGCCATTGATCAGTCAAATCTTTACACTTTGACCAAGATGAGATATCAGTTCTGAACAAAGCACTGGACTTTGCCACTCTCGCACCACTCCAACACCCTTAACTTTTATCACTCTAGAGTTTTAACCACTGTATTCTGCCTGGGTTGTTAAATGCTTCGGGAAGGAGGGGGAGTACCCTATGTTTTAAGACAGAAATCTGTTACTTTACAACAACTAAGCTGTGCGCGGACCACTTGGTAATCCTTACTAATCATTTTCTGTTTAGTTTTGTGGTTTCTAATACCACTTTCTCACACGCAACCTGTGTCAGACACGAGCTATTGAACACGTGTTCAACCCACATTTGGTGGTTGATTCCATCTGTGCGCATGCCCGTAGACTTAATGCTGTGCAGGCAAATGTTGTCACCGTTAATATAATGAGGTGTAACCCCTTCACACCAATGTCCAATGTCATTGCTTTGGGGTGACAAGTTAAGAAAGTGGGGGTATAAATGTGTGCTTGTTCTTTGTGCCAGAGCGGGAATATAGGCCAGGGTGAAGTTTTGCTGATACTGACAGACCCCAGTCTTCAGGAGGAACAACTGGAGGGGCCAAGCAGACGCACGGTGGCCATGTGCGTGAGCACATCCTGTGTGCTCACTTCCTGTGTCGTCAAAGCGCTACACTTCCCCATGGCCTGCTTGCATTTCTGCGATGCTCTCAAAGAACACGGTAGTGCTTTTGTTTGTTTTGAAGATTAATAAAAAGCCATGAAATATTATCAAGGTCCTGGAGTCTGCACAAACTCTGTAGGTCTTAAGAATGTTTAAAAAAAAAAAAAGGTTCATGACACCATCCATCCATCGTCACCCGCTTATCCAGAGTCGGGTCGCAGGGGCAGCAGCTCCAGCAGGGGACCCCAAACGTCCCTTTCCCAAACTATATACTGTGTAAAATATGAAGCCCTTTGATGCTTTCACACCCTAACAGCTATAATTAAACAAAATGCAGTCTAGTATGCATGCAGCTGCATATGAACTTCATATATATATA
>JAODOY010020298.1:6213-22963 GCA_025399855.1 Forbesichthys papilliferus
CACCAATTTCCACGTGGGCCCCCCCCCCCCCCCCTGTAGTTTCTGATGCTTCCCATAACTGGTATTATGCTTAGAAACAAGCATTATATTCAGTATAATTTCTGAAAATGTTGTGAAATGATCCTATCGATTACCTGTAGATTTACAGTGGGTGTATAACATCAGATTCTTCCTCAGCGCACAGCCAGCTAACAGGATGTGAGGAAATGGTGAACAAATGTAATGTGTATTTTAATAAATGGCGATCTAATCTATTTAATGATGTAAATATGTATCCTTTGCATTTAAACAGCCTAGATTATGCCGGGCCTTTTAATTAACTTTTTATTTCAGCGATTTTCTATGAGCAGTGCAGCTTCATTTCAGAGAAAAATGTCTGTATCAGTGGTTGTCTCTCGAACCGTGAAGCTATAGTAACCAATTGCCAGCGCACCATGCACAAACCATTAAAGGAAACAACAAACACTTAGTAAATATCAGACAGTCTACTACATATCATTTGACAGTCAGTGCTTGCATGTCTCTTTTTAATTAAAGATGAAAGCCACATAGTACACAGTATAAACATTCAGGGATTTCAGTAATTTCTCATGTTTTGAAACAGCATCATATAACAGCATCATTTAAAGGTACGGGCTAGGAGTGTAATGACCATCAGCATATGATTACTGTACGTTCAAGTGAAGAACCCAGAGATGTTTCGTGAAGTGCTAAATACGTTTGATGTAGGCATCACCACCATACAACACTATAGCCTTGGTCATTTGTGTCCAATCTGGGGGGCAGAGCTTCTGAGGGAGCACCCAATGGCATTTAATTAAAGGAGAGGTTTTTGAAACCCTTGGGATTACGTGGAGTTTTGCATGCATTGGTCATAAAATGTAGTCTGAACCTCATCTAAGTCACAACAATAGAAAAACACAGTCTGCTGAAAATAATACTACACAAACATTAGATGTTGCCATGGTTTAATTGAACATAACATGTAAACGACCAGATTAACTATCTGGTCGTTATCGCTGTCAGCAAACCTGAACCACCGCACACACCTAAACCACGACCGTATATCTATCAATAAGAGGCTGATTGGTGAGTGCAGTTGCTACTCGGACACATATACAATGATAGCTATGCTTTCCAGACTGATTCTCGTGGTGAAATTAATTTGAAGCTTGCGAGATCAGGATGGTCTTGCAAGTAGAGTATGAAAAGAGCTATATAAATAAAGTTTATTATTATTATTATTATTATTAATATTATCCCAATAACATGAGAGGGACAGCTAGATAAGATTGTCATTAGGGATATACCTGCCAGTCAGGACTAATAACAAAAATAATTTGATCACACAATACATGCTGGAGCCATTATTATATAATGATGCATCAGCAGAAGGGATTTAACACAGATAAATCAGTTGCTGCTGAAAAATAGGACTTTTGAACTGCTTAGGCACTGCTTCAGTGTGGCTTCAGCAATTACCATGTGGTGCTGAATGTGACAGAGAAATACTGTGCCTCTCTAGCGAAATCTATTAATTAAAACAACTCAAGTATTATCTAGCTTGCTGTGACATGTCCAGTTCAGGATATAGCATAGCTATCCCACTATGCATGGTGGCTCATTACAAACAGATAACTTAAAAATAAGTACTAAATTAGAATGATAGAACAGACAAAAAAGAAAACTGATGAAATCATTTGACATTTCTTCCCATTAGAGTTCCTTGCCAATGGTTAGGTCAGCTCATCAACTGTCAACATTATAGTTTACCAAGGGAGGGATGTAGGTTTTTATGCTCTGTGTCTCTCTCTCCACCTTTTGACATTTCTTCCCATTAGAGTTCCCTGCCAATGGTTAGGTCAGCTCATCAACTGTCAACATTATAATTTACCAAGGGAGGGATGTAGGTTTTTACATTAACATGCTCTGTCTCTCTCTCCACCTTTCCTCATAAGATTCAACAGAGGCAGCCACTTCTGCAATATCGACAGGCTTTCTATTATGGTACACTCCCGCCCTCTACTGGTAACCTACTGCTAATACAGCCACGTCACATTGAAGATTCTCCCATGCACAGCGTTTTACCATCTCTTGCTGTGTTTGTGTTCCAGGTGTGTCCTTGGGGTACAGATATGGCCGCCTGGTTCTGGAGGTCCCGTTGCCTTCCAGGAGAGAGAAGTGCCTGTTCTTCCTCAGACCTATGCTAATGACAGTAGGAGACCTCATCTCTGATCTGCAGAAAGAGGACCCTGGAATAACAGCTTCTGTGCTTTCCATAGGTAGAGCATGACACATTGACGATACTGCACCCTTGTGTTTGAAACTGGTATTACAAACATGGTATTTGTTTTGAAAAACAGTGCATGTGTGCATGTTTGTGCTGTGTATTCATTATTTTTCAAATCGTAAGCTCTTTCCAAACATGATATTTACTGTAGAAAGAAAGTAATAAATAACATTAAATACATAAGGATGTCTTAACAGATGGAGAGCGAGTAGCCAACAGCACCGTGTTAGACGGACTGTTGGACAAGGACTTCCAGCTCCTCATTAATAACGATGTGTTCAATGTCCACTCTCCAGAAAAAGGTACAAACATTGTCCAACTCTCTCCCATCACTCAGTAGTTCTGTATGTGTTTGTTAATTTCACTGTTGCAATGAACAATCCTCTGGGACAACAAGTGTATTACTGAAACCATCTCTGTCGCTTACTCCTCCAACGTAGTATGTGCTTCAAATGAGCGCGTCATGGGTATGGAGGACATGAAACACATAGTCCACCTGCTCCACGCGACTCTTCATCTGCCTGACCACCAGCTGCTGAAAGAGAAGCAACTGTTGGAGAAACTGGACCATCTCAAGCAAGAGCTCTCGCCTCTGGAGAAGGTACCAGAGAAGTACACATTTGGTCTCTGTCCACCATGAACTGAATGTTGCTGTACACCCGGTTAGGCTATTTGCTCTAGTATCGGTAGCCTAGCATGCTAGCATCTTGTAGCCTGCACTGCATAGCTGTAGTCAATGGTCACAGCAATTTGCCTTGGTCAGTTGCTGGTCATTGTACCATCCATTCCTGTTCAGACCATGGCCCAGCTCTCGAGAAAAGCAGAGTTCCAGACGTCCAGGGTAATGTGGACTGGCATGGCCCTGTTGTCCGTTCAGGGTGGAGCCCTGGCCTGGCTCACCTGGTGGGTCTACTCCTGGGACGTCATGGAACCGGTCACATACTTCATCACCTACGCCACCAGTATTGGAGCCTTCGCCTATTATGTCCTGACCAAGCAGGTGAGAACATGGGCCATTCTCTTCATGTGTAGACCAGGGGCCTCATTTATAAATGCTGGGCGTATAGTCCCAGATTCATAAGAAAACAACTTCATCTCTCTATGGAAACAACCATGTGTAAGTAGATTGAGACAGAAATGACACACCGGAAATGGCAACGAATTAAACTAATAGGTATTGGATATATACTGTAAGCCTGGCTATATTAAATAATACAATTAATGAAAAACGTACATATTTCTGCTGTTCACAATGTCAGGCAATCACATCCATGTAAGATAATCAGTTAATAAATGTATCATAATGCTGCATGGATCCCGTTTACATTTTTTTCTGACATGTTGATTAATGACGTAAGGGAATGACCATAGTACCATAGCCCACATTATTAAAAAAAAGCACTTTATTAGCTAGGCCATTACCTATTGCACTTTATTAGCTAGGCCATTACCTATTGCACTTTATTAGCTAGGCTATTACCTGTTTGACTATGTGGTAAAAATGACATTGTGCTGCTTTGTGTTCTATTGTTTGCTTCAACTCTGCTTTTGTCACCCTCAATGTGAAATCAGGGTTTTCAGGTGTTGACTAGTCAGTCTATTTTCATATACATTTGGGTCAGTTAATTTATTGAGAAATGTGGGTGTTAACAGGGTGTGATTAGAAGCGCATTCTCATAGACCATCTTTACATTTGAGATTTATTAAGGGACATTGTCATGCACTGTTAACTCTTTGTTGTTCATCCAAATGCCACCTCTTGAGCTAAATCCTACAGTTTTATAAATGAGGCCCCAGAACTGTAGTGAAATAAATAGGGAACACGTGCTTTGTATAGTAAAGGAAGTATTTTAAATTGTTCCTTCTATTTGTAGGACTATGTGTACCCAGAAATTAAAGACAGACAGTTCCTGAATTATCTATATAAGAGTGCCAAAAAGAACACTTTCAGTGTGGAAAAATACAACAAGTTGAAGGAGCAGCTGTGTGAGGTTTGTTATTGAAACCCATTTACATTATATCAAGGAAATATAAAATTGAGATTGGTTAACTGAAAGCTAGTTTGATTATGATATGGTAATGATCAACTATGCCATGTCATTAGAATTGTATGGTTTTACTTTTGTTTCTGTAAAGGCTTTCTTAAAAGTGAAACTGGGACCTCCAGTCAAATCACAGCATGTTCTTGTTTTTACTGTCAGGTGGAGGAGGACTTGAAACGTCTTAGAAACCCAACTCAACTTCAGCTGCCAATTGACCAGATCCAACAAAAGCCATGATTAATTGCCAGCTATGAAGAATGCCAACCCCCATGCACGAAGAGAAGAATCACATTGCCATCTAGAACCATTTACTTTCTATACTGGTGCCTTTATTATGAATACATGTTTTGTTTACAGTTTTGTTTAATAATGATCTTTTTGAAAAATAAAAATTATCAAATATCTCTCGCTTTCTGTATATTGGCTGCAGTTATGGGTGTGGTTTATGTTCTGTTCCAAATGTGTGAGAAGACATATGGATAAGGGGGAGGGATAAGACATTCAATATCAGTTCAAGATACTATAGAAAAATTCAATTTTAATTTGTAGCCATGCAAGTCATGCTTTTTCATAATTCAAATAGAAAAATTGAATTCCATTAATTTCAAGTCTAACAACTAGAATATAATTTATTTAAACTAATTTAATTGTGTCAGTGTAACTGACCTATTTCAGTTTTGAATCACTGCAATAAAAATATAAATTTGGATCACAGAAAATGTATATACACATTTGGTAATGGAATCTGAAAAATATATTCAAATAGTATTGGAAATATAAATGTATCATGAGTTGTTTGTAAATAAATTAAAGCACATTTGGCTTTCAGATGTAAATCTCTCAGGGAGACAAAAGTGCTGTCACTCACAAAAGTCAGGTCACATGGCTTTGGTACATCTTAATAGTGTGGAGGGCTGACTCAGCAAAGTACATATTTAAAGCCACACCCCTTTTCCCTGAGGTTGAGGTACCATAGACTGATTTATAGTTCCTGGTTTCAGTGTGAAAATAATAGTTGAACCACATATTGTTAAAAGTTCACAAAGTACAATATGCAGTACATACAAAAAAAAATTAACTTTTGTTCACAATATGTAAATAAAGCTGAAATGTACAGAATCACACACACATTTTCACAGAAAGAAAAAAAATAGCGCATTTTTAACTGTTTACAAGAAAGTGAAGTTCTCATATTAGGTTTCACTATGAAAAGGGTGCAGTAGGCTTCATTGGTATTTCTTTCCATCCAAGAGCCACTTTTCAGCAAAAACACGAGTTATACCTTAATGTCTTAGCATCTGTAGGCCTATTCCTAACAAAGCAATATTACGTTTTAAGATATTTCTGTTTTAATAGTGGACTAAGCAATATTTCTAAAGTTGGAAAACAATGGAAGTCACTGGTTTGTGATTCATCTCATAGTGTGTGGGTTTTAATAAAAA
This sequence comes from Forbesichthys papilliferus, assembly GCA_025399855.1. Lineage (NCBI taxonomy): Eukaryota > Metazoa > Chordata > Actinopteri > Percopsiformes > Amblyopsidae > Forbesichthys > Forbesichthys papilliferus. The sequence continues at coordinate 11,988 of JAODOY010020298.1, forward strand.
GTAAAAAATAGAAAATACAATATAGAGAATTTAAGAAATATTCAATGTCAACATAGGAGAAATATAGCTACTAAAGTTATAATAAAAAAAGAATATCCACTTCATTGTAAATAGTATGGCAGCCAAATGTACCGTGAACAATACCATTGTTACAAAAAAAGCCTTCCTTTGCCTTTCATCATATTAACTGACACATTTGATGCTTTGAATGATTGTTCATGCTACATATTATTTACCCACAGTTATAAGAAGTTCCCACTTTACATGCTCTTAAAATAAAGGCTTTTTACCTAAGAAACTGGTATGTTTTTGAACTTAGACTTAATATTTTTTTGGTCGGAAGTAAAGTTTCTTTGTGAGCATCGAAGCAAAGCAAGGCACCTGCTTCTTCCCAATGGCGCTTCTATCATTGCAATTCCCAACACTTCTCATTGCCACTTTCCGGTTCACCAGTGTAAGCAACTCTGTGAATTCCAGGGAATCCCCAAACTTTTGCAGGGCATCACACAGATCTTGGATATACCAGGAGCCATTGATGGTCTCTCGGTGGGAATAATAACCTTAATAAAATACAAACAGAAAGGAAAATATTATGTGATATGTTAATTGAAAAGCTAAATAGATTAACAAAACAATTCCTCCAATAATTACAATGGTAATGCTAACTCAGCAAGGTCCTTCTTACCTTCAGCCACAGAGTAGCACATGATGAAGTCTGCTCCAGCAGGGAGAGTGTAGACCACCCCAGCATCCACAATTACCTGGTTAGTCATCATCCCACCATCCACCTCGTCGTCTTTGGGCATCACGGGTTCATCATGCTTGTCACCACGACACGCCTGGTGAGGGGCACAGTCAACACAACCATGTTCACTGTAACTGTTTAAAAAGAGCAGATTTGGCTGTGTTGGATATCGTTGATTTGTTTATACCTGCAGTATAAATATCTTGGGCTTTCCTACAAGGCTCCTGCACTTGTCTCCTTTGAACAAAGCAGTGATATCCTGGATGTTGATCTTGCCATCATAAGCGTAAACATGGTCATTCTCACCGTGACTCAGGAAGACACAAACAAAGCAGTCTGCATCTGCATGGTTTGCCTCTGCAGCTAGTAAAATACAGCAGAGGTATTTCTGGAGTTACAACCAGTTCAGTGTGACTTATAATCCACCTATCATACAGATCAGTACTACTTATCTAAGTTTCTGTAGATAGCATAAAAAGATGAAAAACTAGATTCCTTTATAAATAAAATCATAATAATTCCTGTGTGATATATAGATATATATATATATATATAAAGGGATCATAGATATCAATATATATCTATAAAAGGGATCATAGACAGACAGATAGATAGATAGATATCTATAAAGGGATCATAGAGATATATCGATATACTGTATATCTATAAAGGGATCATAGATAAGATTTTATAAAGAAATTACGATAAGAATTCATCACCAGTATTGATCGTGTCACTTCTGTTATTAATCAATAAAATTAGTGAAATTGTAAATGAATACAGTTGACTGGTAATGGCAACTGTAGAGCAGTGTGGTCTCATGACTGTGAAACCAGCATTAATAACAGGTCTGCTAGCATGAATTAGCAGGTGGACACATTGCTTAGTACATTTCAGGTATAGCAAACACGCAACATGAGTTATCATGTGTTAAAATAATGAGTTCTGACTTGAGCTTTACCTTCAGTCAAATTCACTGGAAGCCCTTTTGCTATGCTTGCTGTGATAATTCAAGTTCAAACTGGAGAGAGTAGAGGAGCTTTCAATGCTAACATCTGTTAGCATCTACTTACCATCACTGATCTTATTCAAGACCTCCTCTTGCCTCAGATTATCAAAGGCTTGCACCTCGAAGTTCAAATCCTTAAATCTAAAACAGGAAAAAGCATTGATGCACCTGATGTTAGATCTGTCAACATATAAACCATAAAAGACTGATGCACCTGATGTTAGATCTGTCAACATATAAATCATAAAAGACAGACTCGTGTTCAGACATCTAAATATGCAATTGTTGCTCTTAAATTGAATCTTCAATTAAAACAATATTATGTTTGCCTTAGGCCTGCAACAAGCAGCGACTAATTTAAGAGCATGCACCTTTTTTCCAGGTATAAGCGGTCAGTATTGGTCCCATGCCGATCGTTCATCCCCAGACGCCAGAAGAAACGCTCTTGATTAAAAATAATTGCAAGACCTCTACGTTTGCTGTCCATCTTGTACTCCTCTGCAGGGTCTAAAGAGAAAGTGCTATTTCAGACAGGAATGAATAGGATTAGTTGAGAAACAAAGGGCATGGTGAATGTATTAGCCTTGTACTGAGAAGAATTAAGCATTATTTAAGCATTTACCTTCTTGAATCGATCTCCGTTTTGTTCTGGAGACATTCTATGCAAGTAAAGCATGACACATTTGTTAGTGTATGACAGTGTTCACAATGCAGACATATCTCCAATAAATGTTAATTTGTCTTCATAAGGCATGTTTTTAATATTACAACACATTATCAAACAGGGAGAATAGCGCTAGGATCAGAGTTAGCGCTTCACCAGTAGCCCAACAAATGTGACAAGTAGATTTGACAGAATGTTGCAGGACCATTAGCCTTAAGTTTCACCTCTGCCACACCCTGTATATACGCGCTTAGATGTAAGATTCGGTAATAAGAGATCAACACTGATATGGGACTGATATATAATTATACTACTATCTGTTTAATATTATATATTTATTGGAGTCTGTAAAACTGTAACTGACGGATTTATAAGTCTATACTAGCCTACAGTGCAATATATTTGTCAGTGCCTGTGGCAAACGTCCTAGAAGGGTGGATTTCTTCCTCAGAGTTCCCTTGCAAAAGGGTCTTCCTTTTTTGTACCACGTGGTATTTACGGATGTTTTTCCTTGACTGTGGGATGTGAAATTTGGGACTGTATACCAATCGGAACAGTATGATTATGAGATAGGCAGTTTATAAAATTGAATTTTACTGTATATCCTTTTTATTACGTGTCTGACGTCTACGAACCTCACATACAGTAAGTGAAACGGTTTAGTGCCACAAATAAAAAAAAACCTAAGTTCAAATAATCAATTAGATTATAAACAATTTCCAGTTTGTGATAGACATAGTCTACATTATATTTGGTAGGCTATGGCATATGTGTTTCCTATGTGAAATGTTGTAGGTTAAAGGCTCTATAGGCTTTGGCTGTAATGATCATTACGAATTCAGTAATAAAAACATAATTACATTAAATATATGCGTCTAGGATGTTTTGATTTTATTTTCGAACAATGACCACACATAAAGGCGTTTCGTAACTAAAGTAAAACACTCACACCTGCACGGTGTTTTGTTGTTTTAGAGTCTGTTGCAACACTTCCTGGAATAAAACGAAAATTAAATGCTTTAGCTAACAAGAAATAAAACATGTCAGAGAATATCAAACGTGTTGTTAATTAAAATACAGCCTAATTAGTTGTCTATATATAGCTATATATATATATTACACTATAGTGCAAGCCACCGTAATTGTAGATTTGATTGACGCTTTGCATCAGAAATAGAATTGTATCGACACGAGTTGGAGTCGACATTAATACATAATAAGATTATTAAAAGTAACAACAACAACATTGTTCATACCTTTACATTCTTTATTTTCCGCATTAGACATATTTGTAGAGCAGGCTAGGTTCTTCTCACCAACTGACAAAACTAAATGATTTTACTACCTCAAAGAAAAGATTTAATGGACTACAGGTCGCCCCGCCTGCACAATCTAATTGGTCAATACAGACTGAGAGAACACAATTGGTAAATCTCTCAATCCGTCAGATTTTAAAGGCGTGGATTCAATTTGCGTAACTCTGACCTTCTTGCATTTATTTCCACGGTAGCACTGGCAATCTAACACAAATGCAGTTTCTTATCATATTGTGAATACTTGACTTCATGACCATTAGGTCTACCCGATAACAAAGTAAGCAGCATACAGTAACATATGCTCAACTATGTGCCTGTGGCCTCGGGATCCCCCAGTCGTTCGGGAAAGAGAAGTTTGGAGTCCCTTGCTGGAGCTGCTACCCCCGCGACCCGACTACGAATAAGCGGATGAAGTTGGATGGATGGTTGGTGGTAGCGTGTTGTTACATGTTTGCAGAATGACAAACCAATCAACAATGTTGCTTATACTTTATTATATTTTAGTAACACACATGTATTACCGAAATATATACATTAATGCATACAACACAGTGTATATTTTCAAATAATTAGTCTAAATGTGTCCTCTTTATTAATTTAATTTGAAAAGTTTTTAGTCCATGACCTCCCTCGTGAAAATGAGGGTTTCACAATTCCCTCTTGTCTTCATACTGACACATACAGGCTTCTCGCTGGCTGTCCAGATAGGGTTTACAACCCAAGTGCATGACAGCATCAAACAACAGGGTCACTGCTGACTCACATGCTGAAAGTAAATCAGTATGAATTATTTATTTGGAATTTCTCGCAGTGATCATTTAAATAACGAGATATTTTGTGTTGGGAAAAAACAAAACAATTAATCGTATCGGCTGCCTCTCCTAGAATCGTAGCATACCTTGGACACTTTGGGACAATCCCAGAGTCCTCTGTACATTTCTGCAGATGGTCTCCAGGCAGTCTTGAAACTCTTCATCACAGTCACGCTTCTCATGGCCACATGTATCATAGCAACGATCATGTTGGTTACAACATTTGGTCATGGATGGGATGCCAATGTCAAACTGTAGATATTAAGTGTTTAGTCACGCACTGTACATAAGCAACGAATCCCCTTGTGTCATTTTATTTGATTGTTGTTTTCACCTGGAAACCAAATAGCGGAGATCCACATCCATTTGGTGGGTATGGCTTGTATCCAGGTCGAGGTGCTGGCTTATAGCCTAAAAACGAACAAACAAAACACGAACGAACAAACATCAAGAAAAAACAATGTAGCCATAGGAATAGCGTATCGCCCTCACTGCTTACTACAACTGCACTGTACTGCATGATTTCTTCAGTTAGAGTAAACTGGTTTCACATGTTCTGCATGACTGGTGATCGAGTGCACAATTAACTTACCATCGCTGCATTTATAACGACACAGTCCGTCATCTCCACCAAACAAGTCCAGTGCAGCATTTAGATACGTGTCAATCTTGTGTATTCCATTGCGGATTGTTTTCAAAGTCATTCGCCAGTCTGGAGTTTCTGGTTCTTTTCTGAACGGAGACACATATGGGATCGATCCAATGAAGAATAAGCCAAAGAGAAAAACATAGATGGAGTGGTAGAGCATAGTCCACCTGACGCAATGGTTGGAAATGAACTTATCCTGACATGTAAAACAAGGATACTCAACTATTCCATAAACACCACATTATTTACGAACATTTCGTAGCCTATTTGTTTTTTTAATCATGTTAACTTACAAATAAATGTATAACCTATCTTAATAACGACCACCCATTACAACGAAATTATTTTCCGGGTTCAATATGGTCACATGATCGACATGGATCATACCATTTGTTTTTTCTAAAGGCAACGTTAGCAACGTTCAAGCAACCGTGCTGCTCTGAAAACATAGCCTCAAACATATGAGTTATACTCATAACTATATAATAACCAGGGCCTAGCCTATAACAATTATGAAAAACAGATTGCTATTCAAAAACAAATATCTGAATTAATTTGACAAAACGCATCATTTACATACATACATTTTAGGTATACTGTACACTATTTCCTTTACTCTTTCTAGTGACTAGTCGCTTGTGACCGCGCGAGATGGAGGAGAGATTTAGCGAAACGAGTCAAGATGTGCTTTTTCATCAGTAATATATATTGTCAGACTATGTATTGTTTAGATTAGAGAACACAATTAATGATGAGGTCAGAAGTCTATAGCAACAATAGTTTATTATGTGTGCCGAGTGCTGACTCTACCGAGAAATATGACTATACATATGCTATAGGTCTATACCAGCGCTATTCAACTCCGGTTTTTTTTTAACTGCTATACATTAATATTTGGATATAATATTACATCAATTATCCAGGTGTGCCCATGTTGTAATACCATGTTTTTGCAAGAAATAATATTGCAGCTCCAGCCAATAGTCTGGAATAAAAGTTAAAACTATTTCACACAGAAGCATGCTATATATTAAGATAGCCTATACTGCTTTAAAACAAATCTGATGCAGGGACAATTCATCAACAATAACCATACAACTAGGCAGATTTAGTGTCCTGAATGGGTGATTCAGCAAGACAAATCTGCCATGGTAATAGCTTTTACTTTATTCAAATGATTAGTCGAGCAAGAAAAACCTGGTTTTTCCTAGTTACTTAAATAACAGCATGAATTTCAAAACATTAAAAATAAAATGTACAACAATCAATGAATATTAATGTCTTGTCCTTCCATGTAAGTCAAAACAACTTCACATTTTTCAATGCACAACATAACATGTTCTCTAGTAGCAAAACCACTGATTAACTGTTCATGGTCCATGAAGCTCCATCCAGACTTGATGGTGGGTAGGTAGCATTCAACAGCAATCTTACGAGTTCTCCATAGTCAGTTCTCTAACACCTTAAAAAGTCTTCATATTCGTTTATCAAGCGTGCAATGCTGACAATGTTATCTTAAGATTGTGATTTGCTTGAGCAGAATGTCACTTGGTTTCTCACTACTTGGAAGTGGTAAAAGCAAATCTGCATTACAATAAAGTGTCCCTTTTCTTTGTCGTTTCCAGAAAAAAACATGAGCAGAGGAACAAGAGAGGACCTGGGACTTTCTAGTGCAGAGGGAGAATGGTTCATCGAGATGCAGTAAGGTGAATCCTGGGGTGGAGTTAAAATGGGTAAGATGAGATGGGTGTTGGAATGTGGGAGCGATAAAACTTAGAACTTCAACAGTAAGGCTAAAATATTCTCTTCATCTATCTCCAATTATTGTCCTTTAATAATAAAAAAAATGTACATACATACTGTATATCTATATTTATATGTTCTAAAAGCGTCCATTTGTGAGCAGCTCATCCGCCCCTGAACAAGTCATTTAGTCTGTCCAACTCCCTGCAATTATCCATGGTCATGAGCTCCGCCTTCTTTCGCATGCGGTCATCCCTGTATACTTTGGCCGCATACAGCAGGTCTGTTTCTGAAAAAGATGGCACAGAGACCAGTGTGTGAGTGGAGGTCTAATAAAGACTGACGTAAAGGTATAGTCGGCTATTGCAAGCTACTTGTAAGCTAATACACGTAAAATTCACCAACTATCTCCTTGCTAGCTTACCGTTCTCTGTGCGTGTTGAAATAATAATCTAATACTTCTACACAGCCCTGGCACCGTAAATAGGAAAATAAAGTGGCGAACACCGCTCACATCAACACAGCCGTAGGTAGCACTACGCTTTGCAGTGCGTTTCAATGTGTGGAGCAGCGCCAAAGAGGGCCTTGGAGTGATATTGTTTGGATTTGACTTGTTTTCGATAATGACTAACCCTGCCTTTAATACTAAGCCAGGAGTAAATACATTTTTCACATTTTCATTAGTTCATAAAAATTCTGAAAACATTTTTAGTTACATACACTTAATGAAAGCTATACTGGGAAAGAATAAATAAATGATACCATAACCAGTTAAACTTTACTATTATTGCTATGCATTCATCATGTATACATATAAGTGTACAATTTATTTGGTAAAAATCAAATTAATCAAAATGACCACTTACTTGTCTGCCTTTCTTTCCAGCAGTTATTTCTAACATTTGACACATAATCTTCTTCCACACTCTTCTCAATCTTTTGTAGTGCTGAGCCCTTATACTCAGATTTAAAATCTCTGTTGACGAAATAATCAACATGCAGGTTTTCTGTCTGTCTTTTTATGGTCTGACCCGTGGACCTGAGAGGGAATAAAAACATACAAATATTTTAAATAATGTTGCACACATGTTAAAAGGTAGAACATGATAATGTAGGTAAGTTCTGCACATCAAAAACCAGGGTTCCCACTCAAGTGAAATGTCAAATTCCCAGACTTCTCCCTGACTTTCACTTTCTATGACCACATTGAACAGAAAAAGTGCTCTGACACTGCTAGGGCTAGTGAGCTCCATGATTTATTGACCATTGTGGTAAGATACTACACTATAGTCCTGCTGTGATGATCAACAGCTACGTGAGTGTACTCACGGTTTAGAGTAGAGGCTGTAAGGGGGAGTGGACACCATTAGCTGGCTCAGGATGGACACCAGAATGAGGACTACGATAGGCATCAGCTGGATAAACATGGAGAAGCCACCCTAGACAAACACACACACACACTCATCATCATACAGACATGAGGCACACCCAAACATCTTAATTGACACATGCGTCTCTGCTCTTAAAGCCACTGAAGTCCTGTGTGGCCTCACAGCACACACAGCATCGCGTGTATATCGTACTCATAACAGCAGCACGTCAGTACACATACAGTAAGGAGTACGTACATCTGCCCTCTCCTCCGCCCGATCTCGTCTCTGATCCGTCTGCTGGCTATAGCGCGCCCTGCCATTGGTGAAGGTGTGTGCACTGGCTGTGGGTAGGAACACAACGTGACATGGTTACAGGACTGTATGGAAGCTGGTAACTGTGACTGTTAGCCTATATCAGCAGTAGAGATCCAACCATTAGACATTTTGATGATACAATTATAGTCTGAGGAATAATCATAGTTTCACTATTATTATGCAGGAATTTCACCACGCCAGCAATGCCTCTCTCCTGCTTTAATGCAAAATAAAGTAAACTTGTTTCATTGCGGTGGCGATACGTGCGCAGGTAGGCCCTCTAATTGTAATACACGTTACAGCAATATAACTAAATGATGTAGCTTTTTAAGGTAACTACTAGCCTACTATCTTAACTAGTTGGCTATAGCTAAGGCAGGCCATCTTCCTTGCAGTTCATCATGCACTCCTGAAGGGATTTGAGTGTTTTTGTTCGTCTGCAATCTGCACATTGCGTCTGGCAATGTTTGTTTGATTGTCCTCACTGTGGCAACCAAAATGTCCGTTTTGAGATCGAGGAAAGAAAACACCAGCTGTAGCTGAACCTCTACGGTTATAAAAACGTGGCGTATATCCCGGTTAATAGTGAATCGCTGAATCCCTAATTAGCAGTGGTATATATTTTAACAAGTAGTTGCGTTGCTACTAGCCAACCATGGCACAGACCCGAGGTCATCGTTTCTCTCTGAACATCGAGCGGAAGTGAAAAACAATAAAGGTTAACATACAGTAGGTCGCTCAGGAATAATGTGGATAATATGATTTCAAAAAAGTATATACACTTCATATGTTGCACTATTTTTTTTTGTTGTTTTTTTTACACAAAGGATGACTGACTACAATTAATATAATTCTGATTAGATAACTGTATTTGAACAGTCATTTTCAGAAGAACCTGCCTTGAATGAAATGCTCTAAGCCATAATTATTTATCATTTGATAAGATCAAACTGTCCATTTGCAGCATCTACTGGTGAAAAGTGGCATTGCAAAGGAGAGATTTTAGAAGTATTACATACAGGCCCAGTTTCTCAAACCTGTAGTAAGCCTAGTCCGAGACTAAGAACATTTTCAATGGAGATCATCGTTGAATATTTATTTTAGTCTTAGACTAGGCTTAAACCATGTCTGTGAAACCGGCCAACATAGTACTGTATATTAGTATAGACAGAGATATAAAATTCTGTTTCTGATAATATAGTGGTTGCAAAAACATTTTAGCGATACATATTAGCCAGTTAGCTCATGTATGCTCACAGGAGGGGAATCCACCCCCGAAGAACATGTTGAATAGGTCCTCGGGAGTGACGTCAGCCTCAAAGCCTCGGTGGAAGTCAAAGCCTCCACCATGTGCGTTGCCAGGACCGCTAGGCTCCGCCCCTCCTGTCTGGTCATACTGACGCCGTTTGTCAGGGTTGCTGAGTAGTGCGTACGCGTTGCCGATCTCTGAAGAAGATACCAGCAGAAGGGTTGGTCGCCATCTCAATGTACACGTTTACAGACCAAGTATCATTACATCATTTAGTTACATAACATAAGTTACTTTTAAATGCCTCAGTTGCTCCAGGTGCGCGGTTCTTGTCCGGGTGGAATTTGAGGGCAAGCTTTCTGTAGGACTTTTTCAGCTCATCCTCATTGGCCTCTTTACTGATACCCAACACTTCATAGTAGTCTTTACACCGCTTTATCCTAAACATACAACAGGGAAGCAGTTGATGAACACACATTTTATAGTCATGATCATTTAAATAATAAAAAAAGACAGGATATTTAAATGGGACCAATGGTAACCAGCCAACAACCGTTAAAAAGTCTTGTTTCATAGCTTGAAAAACTCATGACCGAGAACAGGCTTTTTAAGTGGTTCTTCAGACATGCCTTAAAATGCCTCTCTTGGTTACGTGATGCAGCTTGTAGCTTATATGATGCAACTTTACTTGAGTCAGGCATTAATACATGGATTTAGCGTTACTGTGATCTGCAATTTCCATTCATTCATTTAGTAATAATTTGTTTAGTTTTGTAATGATCTAAAACTGTAACATTCGCCTTCGATTGTACGGTTCCTTCATCCTTAATTCCCATTCATCTTCTGGGTGGATTTTGACATCATGAGACAAAGAAATGCATATCTCCTCATGTTCATCATTTAAGCAGGTCCATGTCATGTCAGCGAGAGTTGTGATGTGTGTTTTTACTACACCACACTTGAGAATATTTTTAACTTCAAATTCCCCTAAGAGTGTCACATTTAACCCACCAGAGGGAAAGTCTCCCTGACTTCAAAACGCAACATCTTGGATGAATTGCACGTCTACAAATACACATGTATATGCTGAACACCATTGCC
>JAODOY010020307.1:2329-20965 GCA_025399855.1 Forbesichthys papilliferus
TGCCATGCGTTGCTACCGGTGTAAATTAAATGTGCCTGCTGTGCGCTGTAGTCACACAGATGTCCTTTCATGTCCTGTTCCACATGTAATGACGGCACGCTCGACGTTGAGGCAGAGCATTATTAATTGAGTGTTTCATGAAGCAGGACAATGGATCCCCCTTTATTTACCTGGTCTGTTCCTTAATTAAAGAACAGGGCATTAATGTGCGTGTGTGCGTCCCTGCCGTTCACCTCTTGGCAGAGGTGTGGCTGAAAATGCAGCAGCCGGCGCCATCGTTGCCGTGTGAGGTTGTCTTGGTGATTGCTTTCAAGGGAGTGTCGGGGAAGTCATTATTCTGTGATTACTCCCTGATTAGTCGCCCACCAAAAGGCGGCAATCTTAACCGCGATCCCCGCGCGTGCACCTCGGCCCTAGTGGCAGGCAGGCAGGCAGGCAGGCAGGCAGGCAGGCAAGCGGGCGGGCGGAGCTTTTGATTGACGCGCAGGTAAACAATTCCATTAGCGTTCTCTTGGGTAAATGGAGCAGCGGTGACTGGTGAGCTGATTGGCCGACGAGGGTGGGAGTGGGACGTTTGTGTGTGGGGGGGGGGGGACGGTGCGCGTTAATTTGTCAGGGATGATGTGGCGTTCATGATAGATAAGGCAGGTGGAAACGAAGAAGACGGGTGGAGCGTAGAGAAATAAAGGGCGACATCGCGTGCGACGGACAGACGCGCAAGGCCCCCGTTGGACACACGTCACGCGCGGGTCTAATTACGGTCGCCGGGCTGTCGCCGGGGGCCGCCTCCACCTCGTAAGAGCTTCAGAAGAGAGTGATGTTGCTGTCTGAGCAATGGGAATGGGTGATTAGGCGGGATAAAGCCCATAAATCATGGCGCTATAAGCTTCTCTTCTCCCTGCCTCAAACGGAGGGCAGAGGAAAGGTGAGCGATGTAATCTGTTGTAGTGCATGAGAATGATTTATTAAAGATGACACCCACGTGGGCCACAAGGTCTGGTTCCAGCACTTTTACACAATGACGGACGTGTGCCACGTCAAGCAAAATGCTATTAAAACTGGTTCAGAAAGGGGTGACTGCCGCCACCTCCATCAAAAAAGAAGAGGCGCAAATGAGAGGGGGAAAAAAACCCAGCTCTAAAATATTCCGAATGAACCTGTATTGTGAGAGGACCATGTGTTCGCATTTAACGTGCTGAATATTCCATGTGTAATTAGCGTGAGTGCAGCCACATGGGCCCACAGAATTGTTTTCCTGGAGCAGGCATGACTGCAAACGAGGCCTATTAATGAAAGCCTCTCCCAGGAGCTGCTCGCATTTCACGGGGTGTGTAGATGTCAGCCGGCCTCTGGAGCCCGGCCCGAGCCTTTACGTTCACACAAAGGCTATGGATTTCAATGTGACTCGCCATAAATCACTGAGCTAATTTGAATAATATAGAGTATTATAAAATACACATTTCCAGGGATGGGAGTGGAAGAGTGGGGGGGGTTGAAGGTCAAGACAGGGACGCAGATGTCCTACTGCTTTTGCTTTTACAGAGGCCCATTAACCAGCGCTCTGCAATCTTGAACACATGAATCACAGGACTAGGTATATCATTAGCGTGTGGTTGTTTTGGTTAGATTGTGAAGTGAGAATTGATTTTAAATTCTGGAAATGGGAGAAAAAATGACTTAATTACTTCAAATCATACATGAATAATTAATTTTAGACTTGATAGTGATTTATGCCTGCGGTGGATGAATGGAGAGGAGGAGAAGCATCTGGCTCCAAAGATGGCCCTGCAGCTTGTGTATATATATTATTTTCTGGACACCTGCGTCTCTAGGTGGGTCAAAAGATATTTTGCATATGTATGAATGCTCCAGGTTTTAAGGCCTATTGTTAGTGAGACGGAGGTGAGGGCAGTTTTCCAACCATCTGAGGGAGAAATGAATATCCATCTTTGTAGATAGATGGATGGGTGGGTGGGTGGAATTATTAACATGTTCCTTGTTATTAGAACTGACTTGAACAACCCCGAACCTCAATGAAGTCAGCTCAGTTGCGTATCTACACCAATTAAACATAATTACATCCACTTTGCAGCGCCACCATGCTATTTCTGAGATAATGACTTGCCAAAATCAGTATATTGGCATGTAAAATTGCCTGTCTTTTTTTCCTTTTTTATTTGTATGTGTACATTTTCAGCAGAAGGTTTTATGTAGTACACTGTTGCTGTAATGGGAGTTTGTGTGTGTGGGATTGGGGGGTGTTTTTCTTTTTTATCTTGAGCACTACCTCTGCATCTTAATTGTAAATGAATTGTAAATGGGTTTATTCCATTTTGACATTCTCTCCATGAAGCACTGACTCTGAGCTACAGCTTCTTCTGTTCGGTTTATCACAGGTGTTGAAAGCAACACTGATTCATGAGGATTAGGTGCTATCGCTGAATGAGGTTTCACTGTTTTTAGCCTTGGGTTGAATTTCGGGGGATTTACGAGCCAGCCTATCTGACTAATGATTAGTTTAGTGTACTCAGAAGTCCACGAATTGCTAATTGGTGGTCTTTCAGTTAAAACCGCAATGACAATGAATTATGTTTGGTATATCTTGCATGATGAGGGTTTTGGTGAGGGTACAGTAACGATGAAACTGAATAGTGGTGAAGGCCAATGAAAGTTTATTCCAAAGGCAGGACATGCACTGCAATATGAATTATTATACCCAAAGCTTTGACTCTTGTTAAACCAGTGTCAGCATACATACAAGTTAGTTTCATTCTGGTACTGATTCTGGTTTTGTTTGTCTTTTAACATTTGACAGAATGCAATCTGCAAGCATCTTGTCTCTGTAGAAACGGAGTCCAGCTTCCCGTGTCCTGATTGTTCATTTCTGCCGCGGATAAACTTGCACTGTTTGTACGGGATGAGAGTGCTGCTGGCCTAGGGAAAAGTTACAAAGCTCGCCAAGAGACACTGCGTTTCGGTTATGTCTCGTCATGTTTGAACTTGCCTGGCAGACAGTTGTCACTCTCTGAAGGTTGTTGACAAGTCCATTAGCCTTTTCAAGTTATTATGTAAAAGACTGAGTACAAATTTGTGGACAGTGCAATATCTGGAATCACCTTTATGAGGCAGTAGAACTGCCCCTCCCCCCCCCCCCTCTCTCTCTCATTTCCTCTTCCTAAAGCCAGGGGAATCACTTTTGGGTTTTATATCTAAATTATACAGCTCTAATATGAGGAGAATTAATTAAAGGTAGCTCGGATTGTGGTGATGAGTCACTGTAGAGGGGGATATTATAGTTGCCTTCATCTAAGCCCTGGGGATCAACATTGGGAGTCTATTTTAGGTCTGGATGTTGTAGTCTTTTGATGTGGGAGGTGGTTATGAGGGAAAGCTGAATTTGGGCTAAATAAAAATAGTTCCGTCATAAAGTAGTTGGTACTGGAAACTGAAAACGTTTTCTCGTTTCTAGTACTACTTTGTTAATCTTAATTATTGAGCACACCTTGATTTAATGTTGTGTGTTAAACATGTGGTGTTCTGGGTTTGGTAAGCTGCTGTTTCAGCTGTATACTTGTACAACCGCAGCCCAGCAAAACCAAGCTAGGATATGAATGGGTGATCTGTCTAAATGTTGACTTGACTAGCCATTGTGGCATTATTTCCCCTGCTCGCTCTTTCTTGAGGCTGAATATACAAGACAGGATTACAGGCTATAGCTCCCGTAAATGCATGAAAATCATTAATTCTTTCAGGGATAGATTGAAAGTTGCTCCGCTGACCTCATAAAATAGGGATGGGGTTGGTTTTGGCCTCACTACGCTCACAATAACATGCACTCCTGCTGCCTCCTACCTGTATGACAAGCTTATCCCCTCTTTCTGTGTGTGTGTGTGTGTGTGTGTGTGTGCACTGTAGGTAATGCAAGTAGTCAAGGAGCAGATCATGCGAGCTCTCACTCTCAAGCCTAATTCTCTGGACCAGTTCAAGACTCGCCTGCAGAACCTGAGTTACACAGAGATCCTGAAGATACGTCAGTCGGAAAGGATGAACCAGGAGGACTTCCAGTCCCGCCCCATTCTGTGAGTGAGCCAATTGCTGATCTGTTTGAGAAGCGTTCATGTATTCCAAGCTGATGTAATTAGAATATACAGTGATATGCACCCAACATCTTTCAAATGACGTCCGTTCACATTTGGCATGCTACAGTGGGCCGAGCAAGTCTTCTCCCTCTCTCTCTCTCTCTCTCTCCGCCGTGGGGAGCAAAGGCCCTCAAGTAAATTTGAATAATTTCTCCTGTAAATGAATAAGTGTGTGGGTCTGACGGTTGTGCTCACATGAGTGGCCGACCCACAGTCAGAGTGGCACTGGAAATGAGAAAGAAGCGTGGCGTTTTCTGTGGAGGAGGGCAAAGCAGATTTCACACTCTATTTTCCCCTCGCAGAACGAGTCTGACTGTCGTGGTACAGGACACCCCCAGGACGAAGGCACGCTTAGCGATTGTCATGTAGTGTGTGGTTTTTGTACTGTCTGAACAATACAAAATTGGAATGGAAAGGGGAGTGTGCCAAAATCTTACTAGTGTTAATTAGCAACATAAAACAAAATGTTTTCCAAGCCACCTTAACCATTGAACAGTCAACAATATAGAGCAATTTTCTTATTGAGTGGATATTGTAAGGGTAAAGTTCTCATTGGCAGAGGCGTAAGAAATGTAAAGTATAAAGCAATGGGGTGTTAAGCTACAATTCCGTCAAGGTGTGCATCTGTTGTCATACTGTACCGTATCTGTAAAACAAACACCATATGAGCTAAAGAGATAGCTAACAATAGCTTCTCTCACTAGCATCTGCCAGATTATGATTTCCCTCCTTAATTTCAGTTTCAAGCTATGCTGATGTTGCCGGTGTCTTCTATGTTTTAACGTCCGTACGTGAAATTCCACAGGCACAGGTCATTTTGACGAGTGACCGGGCGCTCTGAATAACTGAAGGAGCGGTTAAGAGAGCCGAGCAGAATAAAAGAGAGGACCTTCCGTCATGATGTGGCAGGGAATAAAGGCTAGCTAGGAGCACTGTTACGGAAGGCAGCGTGCATAATTCATGCCGACTCGGGCTGTGTGCTTAGCATTCGACACGCAGGAGATGTGCACGCATACGTTCATGAATATGCTCTGCGCAGCCAGCAGTGCAGCACAGGTCCTCACTAATCATAATTTGGGGGGGGGCGTGGCCTATAACATTTGTTGCATGATTTAACGGTACACTCGTCAATTTCCCCTTGTGGTTAAACCCAGCATTACAAACAGACACTCCGCTCCTCCTCAGCTCTCCTAATCTCACACTGTACTCTGCACCTCCCCCAACAGCCACCAACACCTTCATGGACAGTTGCGCGCAATATGAGTTGACGTTCTCAAAACATAAAGCGCGCGTTATGTTTGTTTATAGGCGGACGTAGTCCCGTGCGTAGCTTTAGTGGTCCTTTGACACGGAGAGGGACGTCAGACGTGGCGCCCCCCGCTGGTGTTTCAAGTCCGGTCATTTCCCCTGGGCAAACTGCATGTTTGTGGCTTCGCATGCAGGGAGCTGAGGGAGAAGATCCAGCCGGAGATCATGGAGCTGATCAAGCAGCAGCGGCTCAACAGGCTGTGCGACGGCACCTGCTTCAGGAAGATCAGCAGCCGTAGGAGGCAAGGTGAGGCGCGCGCACACACACACACACACACACGGCACCCTCTTCCTCACATAGTACAGGCATCATCATCATACATGCGTTAGCATACAGCTTATTACTGTCATTAGCAATTTCATGCCGCTAGCTCATGCTCTAGAATTATTGTACCGACGGACACACACAAACTCATATTGCCAACATTTAAAATATTCTATACAGAAAAGCAATAAGAATGTACGTAATCTCAGTCATGCACATACACACACTTTAATATAAGTGGTAAATTCCAGAGGATCCCCTGAGAAATAAAAGTATGAGAGAGCTGAGCTGTCTTGTTGAGGTGGCATGAGAGGCTGCCATTGTGCCTCTGTTAAGGTTGACAGGCGGCAGAGTGCAGACTATGCATAGATTATTCATAAGAATACTACTTCCTAGCTGTATTGCCAGTAGAAGGCACTAGATTAACAGTGTATTTAATATACATCATAAGATATATTAATCGCTATAAATACCATTGGGGAAATATTGGTTTTATGGGACAGAGTAAAAATCACCAACTTCACCATCTTCAGTCCAAACATTCCCTTACTGGCTCATGGAAAATTCCATGGCATCAAACTCATTTTTTGTGTGTCAGTACAACCCGTATTTACGCAGCTGTCAGTGTCCAACAGAAGTTTTATATGTTCCCATAAATCCACTTGGATAGATTAAACCTTGTGTTCCTTAGGCGGTGTATTTTACAGACATACCTTTATTTTAAAAGAATGGCTTGGCCAAGAGGGGCATATTAAAGCATAAATAATCTAATTGGCCACCAATAATATCACCAATCGAATTAGAGAACATAATGTACATGAATACAGACTTAAATCAATTCGACTCAAGCCAATTACAGTCACTGCTCCATCAGGCTCTTTAAAAGTGAGGCAAATGACTTGTACAAGATCAGTTTCAGTCGCTTGAAGTCATTCTGTAAGGTGGTCCAAGGGGGCAGCATACTGTAAAGTAAATAAGCTTTGTATGTTCACGTACAGCAGAACATTTTCACAATTACTTTTTTTTGCAAACAGGGTCATCTATTATTTAGGCAATATTGAATGAATAAATATATTAAACATGAAATCCAAGAGGCATAAACCACTCAACAAATGTAAGGCAGACACATTTCATAGTGTGCCCCGTAGGACATGATGTTGGCAACCCCCCGCCTGAGGGAGTAGGCTGGCTTTAATCTGGAGCATCGACAGAGGCTGTAGGTGACTTGTCTGCTATGGCTAGGCAGTAGATGTCCCTCTGTCTGTCTACCCCTTAGTTTGGTTTCCTCTATTTCTGACTTCTCGTACGTGTCCCTTTGCCGTATTTGCATGCCTCTCCCTTCCTCTGTAGTTTGTTTTTCCCCCCACAATGCCTCTCTCCTCTTTCTACCTGACGGTTTCTTTTTGTCGATTAATCTCTGTAAATACGTCCCTCACTGCTTTTTAAAATTTTTATATTCTCTTTGTTCGCTGGGTGTTAAACGCAACCCTCTGTTGGCAGAGTGTGCGTATGCACGTTCCTTTGTAACTTGTGGGCAGTTCTGGCACAAAGTATTTTATAGTTTTTCTCTTTACCCTGTTGTAGATGACAATATAGCTAAGTCAATGAGGATAGTTTTATCTAGTTCCTAAAAACGCAACTAAAAGTAGCAGGAGCCCTACAGCAAGTAGCCTAGTTTCCTAAGGCAAGCATAGCTAAACATTTCTACAAATACATGGAATAGCCTATGTTTGCATACTAACAAGAATGCTGATTGTTAAAGAGCGTACCCATGCAAACAGCTTTCCACAGACGGCTATCAACCGCATCTCTACAACCATTTATTCACCTTCCGAGTGCAGTACCACCCGTCACCACAAAACGCGGCTGCTTCACTACTAGAGTCAGACGCCCCCGTTGAACGGACCCCCAGCATTCCACCAAGTCCTGCCCCTACTTTATCTCTGATTAGCTATGTTCGTTGTTAGGTTACAGAGAGACAATCAGAGACAGTGTGGGGGTGGGGCTTCAGAGAATATGGGTGTTGGTGCGTGTGTTAATCTCTGAGACAGACAAAAGACAAAACTCAGTCTTCTAGATGACACTCCCCTGTCTTCTCTAAAGTGCATGTAACCTCTCCATCAATGGCCAGACTGGTGCGATTATATGTTTTCAAGCCAGGTCGGTTCTTTCAAAGTGCTGCTGTGCACAGCCAGGTTCATAAGGGGGAGGGGGTGCAATGCTACCTCTATTGTGGTAATGAATCGTGAAATATGAATATTGGGCCTATCAGTGTATTTATTCCTGTAAATATGATGTAGCTGAAAGGGTAACACACACACACACACAAACAGGTCATCACTTTCGCTGAACACACACCCCTCTACCACTGACGAGATATCCCCAGCCTATTTTGAAGTAATTAGGATTTGTACTGTGCCACCCTGGCCCACACAAACCAGACCTCCTCCAGACACTGCCCCCGCTCACTGCCATCTTTAGCTCAGGCAGCGCCCAGCTTGGCATGCCACCGCTGAAGATCACCAGGCTTAACGCCCGCTGGATGTGTTGGTGCCCACACACCCGCCCAGACATGAGTGACAGTTGCTGGCACCAGGAAATTAGTACACCTTCAGCTAGAGACGTAGAACCCTCATTTGGCGGCCATGCCGTCGATTAGCCAGTAGTAATACAAATAATTGAAATGAAAATGTGTTTCAAAAACGTGAACGTTTCAGACTAAATGGATTATCGTTGTGTTCACATGACAAATCATCACAAATCATCCATCATTACCTCCCCGTTCTCTCCTGACAGATAAGTTCTGGTATTGCCGTCTGTCTCCCAACCATAAAGTCCTGCACTATGGAGACCTGGAGGAGAAGCCAGAGGGCGAAGTGCCACATGACTCTCTTCAGGACAAATGTGAGTAGTTTATATACACAATGATGTACTGTAGTGCACAGACAATGTGAACCTATTTTATTTAGCGTCAAAACCATACAAATGCATTGGATGAGGTTTGAGCTGCTTCGTCGGTTTGCCTTCACATTTTGAGTGTTAGAAGCTTCAGCTACAAAATAAACACTACAGATCAGCTCAAAGACTTTCCCGTTCCCTGTAAAGAGACCCGAGACCAGTTAATCACCATTTTCCATCCCTTGTAACACAAGGGAAGGATAGTCAGTGTGACTAAGCAGTTTGCTCGTTGTCTGCGGTTTCAACTGAGTGTCTGCGTGCATATCACTTGTAATGCGTTGCGTGCACAGTGACAGTGACGGGAAGGATCTAATTACTATGAATAAACGCGCCGATCATCCGGGGTGTCGCAGTTGGCAGGGTCATGGTGGTAACTAAATCAGCTCTGTTTCCACAGTGCCTGTTGCTGACATCAAAGCTGTCGTCACGGGCAAAGACTGTCCTCACATGAAGGAGAAGGGTGCCCTGAAGCAGAACAAGGTGTGTGTGTGTTATGTAACATGGTGTTACTGTACATCATTTGGGCTTCTTAATTCTAGGGGCTAGTCTAGCATTGAGGAGTATCTGTTCACGGTTGGTTGCTTAGAATAAACTATTGGAATACTTCTAAAGCCTGGTCACACTGCAAGCGACTAGCAGCGACGAGAGACAATTGCATGTCAATGTGATTCAGGGACTTGAACCGACGACAGGCGATGTAACTGTGTAATGTAACTTAATGTAAGTGGGCGGGTACCAAGTTAAACTGATCTCAACTCCAGGCGATGCGATTGAGGCGACGACCAATGGGAGCTAAGGATACCGTTGATTGACAGATTGACTTAAACATTTAACGTGGGAAAGATACGAGAGGGATACCTAGGCAACCAGAGTCTGTAATGTAAACAAGCGACCCCCTTTCAGCAACAAAGCGATGGGCGACGAGAGGATCGCTTGCAGTGTGTCTGGGGCTTTAGGCAATCTGCGCTACATCATTTAAGACCCCCCCACACAGACTCTCTCTCACACAGACACACAATATAATAGTGTATTAGCTACTATATAAAGCCACCAAGACAAAGGAGAATGACTCCTGTTGCTCTGTGGCATTATTACCTTGTCGACAGTCGTAGATGTATAAAAATGACCGGGGACGGGGGGTGCAGAACTGGTCTGTGTCGCTGTCTGGAAAAAGGGCACATTTCATTATTCACTGTTGCAGGCCAGCCAGTCACCTCTGCTGGGTTCAGAGCAGAGCTGGATATTCGTTTGTGAGACCCAGACATGGGTCTTTACTTCTATAATGTTTTTAATTTGAGTTCTGTTTAATTGGGCTTTGGTCGACACCTAAAATTAACCTGTTGAATAATCACCAATATGGTTCATATTCTATTAGTGTGGTCTCCCATCAGCCCATTCAAGTGTGGCTCAGTATTGTGACTTTTAGTTTTCCTTACACCATATTTTATCTGTCTGTTTTTCTCTACTCTGTCACTTCCTGACTCATTTGTTTCTCTCGCTTTTCCCAGGAGGGGTTAGAGCTGGCCTTCTCTGTCCTCTACGAGTCTGACGAGTATTTAAACTTCATCGCTGCTGACAAGCATGAGGTAGGCTGTGTGATATTATGAATACACACTCCAGCATGGGGAAAGGCTCTTCCCATTGTTTTGGCCCATATAATGAATATAGACGGATAAGACTGCAAGGTGCAGTTGGCAGCTGGCTATTCTTCATCAACTAACATGAACACTGCCTGTTAAAAGTGGCGCTATGTTGATTTCTGCCACTAGATGTCACACTAAGCGCGCACGCATCTCAGACCAAAACAAATTCTTAGTGGGCTGCATACACAGGCACTGCATGCATGGATGAAAACAATACAAAGAGTGTGATTTCATTCTCTGCTGTGGATGCAATGTAATCCATTGTATCTATCCATATCTGCTGCTATGTTTAAAATATGGTATAGGGCACCGTTAACATCTCTCCGTCCTTGTCCCTTTTTAGTACTGCGTGTGGACAGATGGTTTGAATGCTCTCCTGGGTAAAGAGATGACCAGCGACTTCACCAAATCGGACATGGACACCCTACTCTCCATGGAGATGAAGCTCCGCCTCTTAGACCTTGAGAACATCCAGATTCCAGAGGCCCCGCCCCCAATTCCCAAAGAGCCTAGCAACTATGACTTTGTTTATGACTGTAATTAAGCAACCGTCCCACAAGTTCAAAACCTATCTACAATATAGAGAACTCACTGGACCAATTCCTTCCTTGAAAACTGGAACAAAAAATGAATAAAACCATAAAGTAGAATGAACTGTGATTGAAAGAAAAGGATCTATGAAACTATTTTTATGTTGGGTCTTGATTGACCCTTTTTGTAAATGAAAGGAGTGTGTTTTTAATTGGTTCGCAACACTTGAGGTACTCAAGCTGGTGTAACTTGATTAAGCGTTGGAGGGAAACCATACATATCAGTTTGGCCTATAGTTGGTGTCCTACTTCTACAATATTTCCCCGTGCTTAATGTGGCCAACCTTTTCTTGAACAAAACACCTGCTGTTATGTTGTTTGGAAGTAGTTGTAGCTGGTAAATACGTCTTTGTTAACTCTCCTGGATGTGTTTTTTATATTTTTATTTTATACGCTTTGGGGGGGGGGGGTGTAATTGTGAAGAGTTTGTATAGTTGGGGGATGGATTGGTATGTTATTTAGGGGGTTGTCTTTAACACCGCTTTCTTTTTTTATCAATTGCATTCAGTTTCTATATCCCAAGAGAGAAAAAGGAAGTGAATGCAATACTTTGTATGATAACTTGACATATTGGCAATGGTTTGTTTTTGAATGTAGCCATATTATTGACTTTCAACAGGCCTTTTCTTTTTTTCCACTGGAGTTACGGATATTTAGAAGCATAGCTTTGTCACTGGCTAAGATGCTGAAAACAGCACGTCCTGTTTCCTCAGTGTACAAGTAGGTGCACTGACCACAATGAAGAATTTAATCAGCTATGCTGTTGGTTTCACTAGGAATTCCAATACTAGCAATTAAAGTGACTATTTTACTATCAAAAGGTATTCTACATGGTGTTAATGTAAGAAATATGTATTTACAATTGTTCTACCGGCTCTATCCTTGCTTCCCGTATACCGAAGACTGTTACAATAACCATGTTAAATAGTCAACATCTCGGCACAGGAAAGTGCCTCTTCTGAGACTTCTGATGTTAATTCCATGAGCACACTGCAGTGTCAAGCTTTGCATTGCATCATACACACACACACACACATGTAAAAACACCCCTTGTGAAATGCATACCGTCCTTCACTTGATGCTATTCTATTGTAGTGACTGCTGTACACAACATTCCCAAGCAATATTTGAGCCTTTAATTTGATTCAATTTTGATTTTATAATTTAGAAAAATTTAACTTATGTCCAAGTACTCAGTATTATAAAAGGATGTTAGTGATTGGGTAAAGGGAAGTTGTCTATTTTCAATTGGCCACAACATTTTGTGCATTTTTTATTTTATTGTATTTAAAAACAGATCTTGGTCATTATCTTAAATGATTATATATTTTCTCTTCCTTATTTAATACCTTCAGATGTAAATCTTTAGGTTTTTCAAAGCCCCTCAAACTGCTGTTTACATTAAAGATTTAAGGACTGTAGCTCTGGCTGTGCTTCTCGTCTCTTATGCATTTCTGACCATCCCATTGTTTTTATATGTAGTTTTGTTGAGCTTAAGAAAAAGCTTATGAAAAATGCTGAAACATGTTATTTATGACTTGTTTTAAAAGAAATTCTATATTTTGTTTAAATCTTACTGTATTGAGCAACCATCCAACATATGAGAAATAAGGACCCATGTTTATATTGAATCCCCCACAAAAAATAAAATGTCAATCAAATGCACATATTGATATACTGTAACATATCAAATAAATGCCAGGTCCCAAATAGAAGCCTGTCCCTTTAACTGGCCTGGGGCAGCTACATGTTTTGAAAAACAAAAGCAGGCCTCAATCAGAAGCCTGGTCTGTTTTTTCAATGCAAGTTCTTTAGATGTAGCCTATTAAACTTCTGACCACCGGGTCAGCCGCTGGAGCTAGTTGTAAGCTGCTTGGCTCACACGTAAATTTAAATGGTTAGCTTTGTCAATATAGTGTGTGGAGTGTGGCTCAGATGAGAAGGAAGATGCCATTAAAGTGATGTGTAGGCTGATTGTTTATTTCCTGGCTACAAATATAATTGCCTTTTTTTCCCACCCATTTTACTTTACTGTAGGCTATGCCGAACATTGCAGGCGTGTTGCTCATATGCAGTATGTGTTACTTAATCATATGTGTAGATGTTTAGCAGTGCCAAAAATTATGGCTTGTTAATTAGTAAACTGAATGCTTTTTCTAGAGAATAAAAATTATTTTTCCAATTCAATTTTACAACACAAAATATTCAAGCTGGTTTAAATAGTCAATTTGATCATATTTTCATATACATTGTGTGAAAGTAATTTAACACCTGTCC
The DNA here is from genome assembly GCA_025399855.1 of Forbesichthys papilliferus. Classification (NCBI taxonomy): domain Eukaryota; kingdom Metazoa; phylum Chordata; class Actinopteri; order Percopsiformes; family Amblyopsidae; genus Forbesichthys; species Forbesichthys papilliferus. Next base: position 15,510 of record JAODOY010020307.1, read on the forward strand.
CATACCTCTTCATTTTATCAAGCTATTAATTGCAGTTTTACAGTATATAAAATATTGTGCTTGGTTGCTTTGCGAAGAAATTTACTTTTTTCACTCCAACCTTCTATGGGTTTGATTGCATTTTGATTTACTACTCTAATAATGCCGTGTAGGGCTAACCAACAATATCTTTCATCCAGTGTGAAAGTTTCATCAAGGTTTCTGTACTGAGAAGGCTGGATTGTAATGCTGATAATTACTATACGGTCTGTCCTAGCAGGATCTGTTAAGTGCAGTCTTTTGGCAAGATGTGTTCATTCGCTAATGGAAACTCATTCTCTGGTGGTGGCTGCAAATGGTTTGATATTCATGTCTGTATCAGAAAGAACATCTGTCCTGTACTCGCATGGGCAAAATCGAGTGTGTAGACACAAAACAACCACACACTCAAATGCAATTGTCTCTTCCCTCAGAGGCTCACAGTTTCACTTGGATGACTTAAAACCTTGGAAAGATGGTAGCTGTGCATATTTGGTCAAGAATGATTCAATCTTTATGTGGACTACTGTAACTGAATAAAACTATCAACTGGACATTATAGAGAGAATACAACAGCAGGAGAGGATAGTGGTATGGAGGGTTTAAACTTTAAAGTATAGGCCTCCAGATTGAGAGTGCAAAATATAACGTTTTTAGATATACTTGCAAAACATACGTTCATGAAATCCAAGAACGTTGAATATGGTTTGTCAAAAGTCAAAACAAATTAAATCTAGTTCCATCCTGTACAGCTCTGTCCAAATAAGGGGGCCTTTAATAAAACAAATGTATATGTGTAAGGTCTTCCCCCCGTTAAACAGAGGCCTACAGACAGGGCTTTTCATATAAAATAATATTTATTAATTCAACATCCAGACAACTATAAAACATTAAGCGGTCTGTTTAAGTGGCACATCAGTAATAATAAAAACAGAATACACTATAGGGGTGCAAAACAGTGACATAGGTCCCCTTAAAGAAAATAAACCAAATAGCAACTAAACATCCCAAAAACAAACAAACAATTGCTTAGTGTGCACATACCAAGCATGGTCCCAGCCTATTCTCCGTCAGAGACAATCTCCACAATATCATCTAAAAACAAACAGTTAATTACAAATAAGACTACAATATATTTGGGCATATACAGTTTCAATAATTATCTTACCAGCAAAATACTCCACCAGCAGCATCTCACGCAACAACCATGATGCCGGTGTTTGCAAAAATCTTAGAGAACACCTGCGATTCCCAAATACCTGATTGCACTTCCCTTTAATCCGCATGTGCTGCGAATTACCTTATTCCCCGTAATAGCAGCCCAGCGGCACCTTATATGTAATGCTACTAACTCACTAAAGTGGCAGGTGTGGCTTCAGTATGGGTTTTCATAAAGGAACAGCCTGACTGACCTCATTACAACTTAAAAGATTGGATGACAGATGCCTATAGGGGCACAACTCCTTAATTTAGGACAAATTAACACTGATAAAATTAGCAGTTTGGGTGCACACCCTTCCACTATAGCAGGGGTAGGGAACCCTGGTCCCAGAGAGCCGCAGCCCTGCATGTTTTAGATGTCTCCCTGCTCCAACACACCTGATTCTAATGAACAAAGTTAGAAGTGTGTGTGTTAGAAGCCTGATAACAACCCATTCATTAGAATCAGGTGTGTTGGAGCAGCTCCATGACCAGGGTTCCCTACCCCTGCACTATAGGTAACCTACTGGGTAATAGGTGCCTTGTACTTTAAACGATTTCTGTTGTCATATGTTGTCATATATCCTAACAACAGTATCTGTGACTAAAACTGATCCATACAAATCAAAGTCAAGTGTGCAACACTGAATGCTATATAAAGTGATACCAACATCACGAGAGAATAAAAGTCTCTCTCCTTTTCTTCTTTTTGTTATTATTGAACAGGCTGCCATACTTGAGCCAGCTCCCTAAGGGCCATATTGACGAACTGCCATGTTACTGGTATTAATCACAAATCTGGCAATGCCGAAATGGGTGCTTCAGCACTAAAGGAGGAAAATTGTGTGATATGACTCTGTATTTTTCCTTCTTATCATTTGTATTGACTAGTTTTCAGAGCTTGTGCTCTGAAGCATTAAATATATTGGGTCCTGGTCCCATATGGCCCAAAATAAGAGTTGCATTTATATATACAATACATTAAAGTCTATAAAGACAAGTCAATATTTTTTGTGCATCAATCCATTGACTTCAAGGCAACAATCTCATAAGCCAATGACAAAATGATGTGTATATAGTGACATGTATAGTGACTGTGTTTTCATCATCTCAGAGTGTGCTGGCACTGATAAACTCCTTGATTTGTGTCTTGTTGTCATAACTTGCATTATATCCATCCATCCATCCTTCTTCTCCTGCTTATCCAGTCGGGTCGCTGGGGCAGCAGCTCCAGCAGGGGACCCCAAACCTCCTTTTCCCGAGCCACATTAGAAATCTCTGACTGGGGGATCCAGATACGTTTCAAGGCCAGTGTGGAGATATAATCTCTCCACCTAGTCCTGGGTCTTCCCCGAGGCCTCCTCCAAGCTGGACGTGTCTGGAACACCTTCCAAGGGAAGCACCCAAGGGGCATCCTTATCAGATGCCCGTACCACCTCAGCTGGCTCCTTTTGACGCGAAGGAGTAGCGGCTCTACTCCGAGTTCCTCACGGATAGCTGAGCTTCTCACCCTATCTCTAAGGGAGACGCCAGCCACCCTCCTGAGGAAACCCATTTCGGCCGTTTGTACCCCTGGTCTTGTTCTTTTGGTCATTTGCATTATATGACGTTTGCATTATAAAACATTGTTATTTTTTGTGTATATTTTTTGTGTTTTTTACACCGCAGACTTGGATCTAGTCTTGTTAGAGGTTCACTATTTAGTCGATGTTCAATATGAATTCCCATGTAAATAAATGTGGATTACATTGTTCTAAGCAAAGGATCATCTGATTCTCAATAATACATGTATTCTATTTCAGTTGGAATAAGAACGTGGAATTTACAGTTTTATAGAATGCCTGATGTTTTCAGATGTCTTGTAAAATCCCCCACGAAAGTAATCTCTCACTTTCTGTTGGATTCATGCTCGCTTTCTCAGATACTGTTAAGATACCAACCCCTTGCCTCCGTATCTCTGAAACTATACCACACACACACACACTGTTCTATTCTGGAGAGTAGAACAGTCATGTCAACTTGGGTTTCTTGTATGCCTATAGGAATTCTAATTCTGGTGAATGTGTTGACACACTAAATCAGGTTCACAGCATCCCTGAGCTGGCTTTGAAGACCAAAAGACCACACTTCACCAGGTAGTGAAGGTGATGGCTTTGCTGGTGTGCACACAAACAGCATATTGTCTTTGGGGTCTGTTTTTGTGACAGATCTGTCCTCGCGTGATACTTGGAGCTATATGCTATATGGAGCAGAAATTCAACAGAAACAGACTGGCAGATATTCTACAGATCACGCTAACATGGTCTCTATACGGGTTACAGCACAACAAAGATCCAGATAGATCCCCTTTCTCTCACTCACTCTTGTTATTGTTGGGGTGGGGCACTGATGTGCCATGACCATCATTGCCATTATCGTCGTAGAAGGCCTGAGAGAAGCCAGTGATGATTCTGACAGATGGCTGGGTCTGAATTTTTTGCCTGGACAACACAGTCCAGGGGAGGGGGGGAGAGAGAGACTAGCACACATATGACCAACATTGCAGCCTGCTTCCTACGGTTGTTAGTATTACTTATATTATTCTGTTGATTTTAAGCGAACAAACATTCCCTGGAGAACTTGTGTTCTATATATAATTAAAGTGAAAAATAAAGTGTGTGTGGGATTACAGGCTAGGCTAGCCAGTGCATGCAAACAGAGGCTAGGCAAAATCCAGGCCTGGGTTTCTATTTTTTATCTATGGCAGCACCTGCTCGTGCATGTGTGTGGGAAGACAAGGAATAAGGCTTTAAGAGAACACTTAACAAGGCAACAGGATGAGAACATGCAGCTAGAATCTCAGGAAACAGTGTCTGTTAGTGACAGCTTGAAGATAAACGTGTTTATTAAAATATTAGCTCCGCAATTAGAGATATTAGCCTATAGTGATGGAAGGAAGGCAAACAGGCAGGCACACACACACACACAACACAACTCATGTTTTAATAAAAATATCAATTTTACTCAATTTACTCACTGTATGAACATGTATGTATCATAATTACAATAGGGCAGTACATTTAAGTGCAACGTGGTGCCATCTAGTGGCTATTACTGGTACATCAGACTGCATAATCAGCTCATCAAATTGTATACATAGCATTAACTTGTCTACTACTCATTTATATTGTTGTATATTACGTTCATCATCAAGTCAGTGTCATATAACTTGTATGATTCCATAAGGTCCTGGAATAATCACAATATAGTACACTGATAATATAATAATAATATTATTATTATATTAATATAAGATAATATAAGGAATCTGGCATCCACAAATCTGAGGAGGGTAATCAAGCCAGAGTCACACGTTGTCCAGGTTTGAAGGTCACAGAGCTTTGCAATTTTCCCTCTCCTGAAGTGCAAAATGCATTATACCTGCAAATAAATATATACACAGTATATATTTATTCATTGAGTGGCATTTGTCTTACATTGTATATTCAATTTCACAAAGCCTCTATTGGAATGAAAAATAATTAATTTAGTGGGGAAAAACAGAGTACTTGATTAAATTGGTAGACCAGCAATCATTAGTTTGTCATTCTGTCTTCCTGATAAGTTGAATAGAATTCGCTGACCTTAGGATGACATTTCTATTACAAACCAATTTATTTTCCCAAATTCAACAATCATTTTAATGAATTCCACATTTTAGACACAATACAATGGGGTGACAAAGTTCATGTGCTGATTTATATCTTCTGATCATCTAGCAAAGCAAATTGGATAGTTATTTTTCTGTAACTCAGAAACAATCAAAAAGCTAACCCTTTTATAAAACCCAAGTTTCCTTCCAACAGGAATACATTTCAGATATTGGGTTACACACACCAACATACTTTTACCTCTGCAAGGGAACAATGAAAAGCAGCTGACATGAGTCAATACGTTAATACACCATCTGCATTACAAGAGTATTTTCAATACCAGAACAAACCTCTTTTGGAGTCACTCCTGCTTGAATGCAGAACAGAAGCATGACAACAGATGACTGACAGGTGACTGTCAGTCATGTAATACTCACAACTGTGTGTATCTGTTCCAGTCAGCCTTGCTGAGAGACGGCTTGGTGACAGCCAGCGCTGACATCAGATGGGCCTGGTTCAGCAGCAGGCCTGGTCTGATGGATGTTGACTGTGGCCTCGTGCACTCCTCCTGCTGTTTACGTGCAAAGACGCACGCACGCACGCACG
>JAODOY010020318.1:0-25090 GCA_025399855.1 Forbesichthys papilliferus
TATTTTCTCAATACTAGTGTTGGTGTTACAAAATCAGTGTTAATTTTCAACACAACCTTAACACCAGTGCAGTGTGATTATGACATCAGTAAGTGTTGAAATTAACCTCATGCATATTCATGAATTAATGAATGTAATGTATATTCATGAGTATTGTTAATTTTTAACAATACACAGTGTTGGATTAACACAATTTTGGTGTTGAAAATTGAACACTTAGAAATATTACTTTAACACCCAAAAGAGTGGACACAGACACTTTTCTGGTGTTAAAAATAACACTGTGGGTGTTAAATTAAATTAATTAACACTGTCGACTTTGCTGTGTAGGTGTTGTTTACATGCGCGTTCATAAGTCTGCACTCTGACTCAACAGCAGTGTTGGGAAATGCAGTCCACAAAGACTAGCAAACTAGCACCACAAACTCAAAATTGGCATTTATAATCTTGGACAGGTTAAGATAACATTACAGCAACTGAAATTACTAGGCTACAAGTATGATTTCGTGTTGTAATTTTGGTACCGTTATAGCTACGTTATGTTATCTTTCATGCTAACAAGTTTCTACGGCTGCTACATATACACAGTAACCCTACTTGACACAAGAAAATACTGTCTTTGAGTGGACAACATGAGCTAATTAAACTCATGGGCAAATTATTGTATATTGGCTTGTTTGCTTTAGACACATTACTTTATCAGGACAGGATGATGTGTTTCTGCTTGCAATGATGCAAGACGGGTAGTTAGAAAGCATCAATTGTTTTGTATATGTAAGAAGCAATATAAGTGAGGAAGAAACATTATTCAAGCCCAGGATGGAAAACTACACATTACCGGTACATACAAACTGTCAAATAATATTACACTTGTTGTACAGCAAAAGGTTTGAGTTTGAATATGATTTGTGCAACTAAAGGCATACAAATCTGTCAAGATGAATTTTTATCAAAGTTGTTTTAGGTGTTTGTTACCTATTGTATTATCATCTTATTGTGTGCATTTTGGCACTACACATTCTGATAATTGATTGTCATCTGCCTGATGTTACTTCAATTCTAAAATTACAAATTTATATTTAATAGATGTACACTGATTTATAGCCATATTATGCATGTATCTGTCATACAGGTCTGGGAAAACCATGTCTTTGTTTCTCCCCCATAAAGGACATTTATAATATAAAATGTGTAATACAATGAAATTGTATTTTTACTTTTCTAAAATAAATCTTTGTAACGAATTGTATTGTTTTGTATTGAAACAATAAACACATCACACACACATGTTCACAAAGGGGTCAGGGGATTTGTTTGTCCCTGATGGGCCAAACACAGCAGCTAAATAGACCCGGTTCTGGTCCACGTTGCCAGATGTCTAGTGGACATGCATATTCTTCAGAACTGGAATCCTGAAAAGAATGATAGGCTACATGAAATAGCTATGGTTGTATTGTGATTTGAGTCATTTTGACTCAAAACAATGTTAAACTGTAATGATGCAGAAATTACTGCTTCATGCATAATACACCTTCCAGGATATTTCCATAAAGTAAGTTCTTTACAAGATGTTAGTTTGTAGGTTTGTAGTATCTGTCTCAATTAATTACCAGACACATTCAGTACAATTCCTTATAGCATATAGTCTAATTCTCTATAGCCTACTCCAGTATGGCAAGTCGCAAGACCCTCATTCATAATATTCAGACTAGTTCACTAGCTCTTTGCGTTATCCAATACATGAATAACATTGTTGTACCTTCGTAAAAAGGTATACTGTAGACAGCCAAAAGGGTGGCTAACGTTATTAGCTTGCTAGCTAAGGCCGTATCATACAAATGCAATGCATATCATGTAACGACAATGGATATTAGTTCAAAATCAATCTGAGAAAACTATTAGGCTACTGTTATGATGTTGGGTGTGTTTGTATGTGCCGATGGGTTGTACCTGAGTTTGTAGCTGACTGTGATTGCCGGTGGGTGGTTCACAGAGCTCCAGTCAGTGTCGCGTCTCTGCTTATATCTGCAGAGGCTCGCTCATGAGTGTGAGCATGCGCGCGAGAACCCGCTTAGGAAGGGAGGGGCTCAAAGTTACGCTATGCACCTTTAGTTCTGAAAATGAATCTGATCAATTCCTATAGGAATTCCATGCTCCTTGATCTTCAAGTATGCCAAAAACATGACATAACAAATGTGTTTCTCATAGTTTTGAGGACTCCATAAATGCGGTCTATGAAATTCATATAGCCGGTAAAGCAAATGTTCTTTTACCGTGATGAGACCTGCTCAACAAGTTTAAAACCAGTATGTCACGTATCATGCCCTGAAGAGTCAGCTCATGTCAAAGCTTGTGTAAATGGTAAATGTGGCTCCCCTGAGCCAGACATGATTTACTCATACATTGGTGCTGAAATTAATTATAATTAGAAAGTAGTCCGTAAAATTATTGTTTGCATGTTTTCCCACAATCAAAAATTTAGCAAAAACTGTACTGTATTATTTTCCACCCCTACTTACGAGGGTTTAAGGATAATTCCAGCCATGTTCGACCTATGCAGACTGTCATTCCTGTCACTGCTGCAGTTAAAGAAAGCGCAATATTGTATTTAATTTTACCACAATTCATTGAGACACAGAATGTAATGTACAGTACATGCCCATAGCACATTGAGATGTAGCCTATAGCACAATGTATGGCACACCAATAAGATCACTAAATCCTTAAAAATTATTATAAATATTAATTTCTAAAAATCTTACCTGGTAATCTGTTCTTTTGACAATAGGGACTTCCATGTTATGGGTGGAGGGACATATATCTTCATACTTCTTACGATTAAAAATGTCAATCCCAACCAGGTGGACCTGTAAAAGCAGAATGTACATCTTATACATTATATCTTATAGCCCCGTAATTCCATATTCTGGCTATACTTCACAACATTTCTGTCAGCTCTCTATTAAAGCTATCACTTGGGTGTCCATAGCACCATATATTAACAATGTACCTTGGCATGACCATGCTTGCCGGTCTTTGAGGTAGACATGTCCACGATCTTGCAGGGGCGTCCTTTGAGCATGACATAGCCGTTCTTCCTCAGAGCAGAACACTGGATAGGGATGGTGGCTGAGGCACCAGCACTTGCACTCTCAAAGTCATCTTCCATGGTAGGTTGCTCTAAGAACACAAGGACAGACTCAAGGTGTTAGGATTAAGCCTAAACTGTCGAAATCATCCGTTTCGAGTTGTACAACCACAAGGTAGCCTACACATAGTAAAAACGGTGAGATGAGTACAGGCAAACAGCATACATTTTAGACTTGAGAATAAAGATGCTCAGTGTGAGAGTGACATAGGATAGAGGTTTTGGCTTGGTCTATTAGGTCAAGAATGGTTTAACAAGTCACATAGCTGGGCACGTCATTACTGCCAACCTGGAGCTACAGTAGCCCACGGCTACACCGTAGCTAATACTGTTGTTAGCTGTACATAGCATGCCACACGTGTCGCCCCTTGATATTATTAATGTGCTTACATATTTGGTACGGATGGATACAGTAGCAAGTTAGTAACACAGTCCTAATAATATTGTAATGGGGTAATATTTGAGTTTTGCACAATGTGTCTGAAAATTGCTAGCAATTAATCATGTTTGCATGGTTAGCATATAGACAGCTTGCAAACGTATCCCTTTAGAATACAATAGATTTATTGTTTCACATTTAGCGGAACCGTAATCAAAAAAGAAACTGCAGCAGTAAAAAGGATCAATTCTGGCGGTGAGGGTAATTTCGGCACAACAATCCACACCCTTTAACATGAGCTACTGTAGTGAGCTTGACTTGCATACACAAAATATATTACGCCACATTGAGCGGGGATCAAGAAAAGTTTGTAGTAACAACGATAAAAGGCTTCTTCCATCATTGACACAATGTAGAAGTGGAACCCCAGAATAAAGCTGCATGGTTGCACTTACCTTTCACCAAAAATGAGTGCCGGCTTGCGGATGTATGCTACTGTAGCTTTTGTACTGCAGCTGTGACGGGGAAGCTAGGGCAGGGAGGTATTTGGTGACGAAACAACTCCTTGCAAATGGGCCGGAGGTAGGTAGGCGAGTGAGAAAAAGTTGAATTGTCAATAATCATTGTCATTTACAGTGGGATATAGTAATTCACATCTGATTTTATAATTGTATCTTTGTTTACATAGTCAATTTTCACAAAGAAATAGGACATTCATATATGCCTATATTATTATATTGTGTGTGTAGTCCTAGCCTGAGTATACAGTATTCTGTATATTATATACAGAATATTATATTTTATACAGGATATAGGCTATACAGTATATCATATAGCCAGAGTTGGGTAGGTATACTTTTTAAGTGCAATCCGTTACAATTATTATTATAATAACAATTATATAATCTGTAACATATTTTTAAAATTAGTAATATAATCTGATAATTGTCTGTTATTTCTGTTATTTTCTATTATTCTTTTTAGTTTTTCTTTTTTTTTTTGTCAGTTACATGTATATTATTATATTTAATCAGTTACTTCCCAACCCTGCCTATCTTTGGACATGCGTGTTTGTGAAGGCCTATGAGATAGGTCAGTGGTGCAGTTGTCTCTAATTTACATGTACTGTATTACATTTTACTGTGGAGTATGGGTAGACATGCAAACAAGATGATGTGTTTTATGACCACTTAACTTCATCACAAAGAAACTAGAAAAAGAAAAAAACGGAAATTATTACTAACCAAGTAAAAGGCTTGTTTATTAACAATATTTTATTCCCAGATTCTACACTCAGGACCTAACTACAACCGTTCCTTTACCACTGTTATGTCATGCTACTCACAAATACAGTAACCACACGCATACACGCAAGCAACCACAGACACACGAAGCATACACACATCACACCACACATTCATAAAAAACACACACAGTTTATCTCAGGCATCTGTAGATGATTTTAGTTGCTCCAGTTCTGTATCAACTTTAGTTGTTGAAGGCCTCTTTTTCCTTCCTCTCTGGAAGACGTCAGCAATCTCTTCAAATGATTTGCCTTTGGTCTCAGGGACCCGCATGTAAACAAACACGGTGAAGCCAAAAAGCAGCACCGCGAATAGTATGAACACGTAACTCCCCAGCCAAGCCTGGAAACAGACCGTGGGGTCAGTCCATGCATGTGCGTGCGTGTGTGTGCATGTGTGCATCTTGATTGCTCACCTTTATGTAAGGGAAGGTTAGGCCTACAATGAAATTGCAGGTCCAGTTGCAACAGCCAGCCAGTGCAATGGCTGCTGGCCGAGGTCCCTGGCTGAACAGCTCTGCCACAATGAACCATGGGATTGGACCAGGGCCAATCTCAAAGAAAGACACAAATAAGAAAATGGCCGACATGCTCACATAGCTCATCCAAGAGTACTTGTTCTGGAAGAAAAACAAAAATGTACAATCTGCAAACTTAAAATCATATACGCACAAGTAGCTTGTAACAGTCATTGTCAACAAAATATGTAAAAAATAAATAAGTTGTGAATATGTGAGTCATCCAACAGTGGACAAACCTGAAATAGGAGGCCTACTGTCATGGCGATGGCACAGCAACACATCCCCCCCAGACCGATCAGTGTCAGAGTACGCCTGCCAGTCTTGTCTACCAGCGCCACCTACAGCAGAATGTATAGGTCATACAGTATGAATCGCTGGTTCTCAAATGGTTGACCTATGACCCCAACAAATAGTCACACATACAAGGTAATGACACAACGAGCAATCATAAGGTTTTCTCCCGCTTCCCTTTCTAATTTACCTTTTAATATGCTTAATTTAGATTACACATTTCACAATTAGGTGACTTAGCAGATGTTTTATCCAAAGGCACCTCCAGTGAGTAAAATTAGGATGCTTGGATGTATTGTAGGGCATCAAACCTTTCCCACCTATCCGTTCGGAGTTTATCAATCCTGGTCCTGGAGAGTATAATAAGCCTGATAATGACCCAATCATTAGAGTCAGGTGTGTTGGAACAGGGAGACATTTTAAACATACAGGGCAGGGGGTCCCCAGGACCAGGGTTGACGACCACTGCTTTGACCTATCCTGCCTACAACATTGTGTGGAGTTTACCTTTTTTCTATTTCCTCCATGATGACTTAATGTATTTGATACACTTATTTGGTTAGCTGCTGTTGATTACATCTCTTCCACACAATAATGAATGTTGTTGATGTGCCGTTGTCCGTTAGCTTGTGATATGCAGTAATAGCAACTCACAGACACCATTGTGAAGATGGTGTTGATGACCCCTACTCCAATGGTGGCGTAGACTGGCTGGCTGACCCCAGCCTGTTGGAAGATGCTCGTGGAGTAGTAAAAGATCTAATTCATCCAAACACACATTGACATGTCATGAACAGCGGGCAAGGAGCCTAGCCAGATACATTTGATTAATCTCTTATAAAATATGTGTTAATTATGAACATAGACCATCTTTTCACAATAAATTCACAGATTTTCTGTACAAACCAAAGAGAATAGGGAAATTGGTAGGTGGTGGGGGACAAAGTATACAATTTACATTTGGTTTATCAGGTAATTTACATTGAAAAAAATTGTATTTGTTGTTGTAAAATAGACTTTAAATATCTGAGTAGATTATAAAAAGTAGTCAAAAACAAATACACCCTTGCTTACAGCATTGATGCCAGAGAATTGCTGGGAGACATGCATCATCACGGCAATCAGAAGCTGCTGTCTGTACACAGAAGAGGTGATCTACAAGAAATGAGCAGGTTTACAGTAGAGCCTGGGTTAAAGTTCACACATATATATGCCTATAATGCTTTCAGTCCTCCTCCAACATACCAAGGAAAGAATGGAGACCTTATCCTTCTTCTCTGCCTCCTCCTTCTCTCGCCTCATTTCCTCCAGCTCAGCAGTCGAGTCATGCGCCCCCTTCAGGCGTTGGAGACCTACAGTGGGCCACGAAGCAGAGGAAGTCAAGTGAGAGAGTGCATTGAAATATTGCAATGTTGTGCATAGAATAGATTTTGGAGTAAGTGTGTGTGTGTGTATGTGTGTCTGTGTGTGTGTTACCTACTCATACGAGCCTCTTGCTCTAGTCCCAGTTTAATGTAGAGGTACCGTGGGCTCTCTGGACACAGAGGGAGCAGTAGGCTTTGCAAAATGGCCGGGGCCCCAGACAGCCCGAGTAAAAGTGGCCACATGGCATCATTACCTAGCAGAAAGTCAAGGCCTATCACCTACACATGCACACGCACATGCGCGCAAACACACACATGCACACACTGTTTACAGGAGCATACACACAAAAATAAACATTCATGGACATAAACTCTTCACACTAAGATGCATCTCATATACTGTATCTTAGAGTTTTATATAAGAAAGGTGTAAATGCATGGTGCTTTTGTGTGTCACCTGACTGATAAGGATGCCAACCACTACAGCCAGTTGATGTAATGTACCCAGAGCACCTCTGTACGGTTTGGGAGCGATCTCGCCGATGTACATGGGCACCAGTCCCGACGCCAAGCCTAAAACACAAACATCATGTTTTGTTTTACTTCCATCAGCAAGACTGGCAGACTGTGTTTATTCTCGTCGTAGTTATTAAGGTTTAAATTAGCTTAAATAATGCCATTATTTCACAACTGAATCATGTTACATGCATAATAACGTTACATCCACATATGTTACATTACAAAATAAATAGTAATAGTAATAAAAATGTACTTCATTTGCATGTTTTTATCTCATATTTTCACCAAGTTGTTGTACGCTTGTACATTCAACTATCCTAATGTACACAATGATAATTTGTTAAAGCATACGTTTGTAAAGTATTTGTAATGTAGTAATGTGCTGTACAGTAAAATCATGTTCTACTATACCACAGTAAAATCCCATGACGGCACGGCCTGCAATGACCATGATGTGAGGTTTCCACATTTTACACAAGCCCATTAGCAATCCTCCTGCTACAGCCAACACATTGACCATTAACATACCCTTCACCCTGTGGAAGAGAGAAAGTCAAGACAGACAATGCTGTTCGTGAAGTCGTGCTAGGTTGATATTCATTAGAGCTCATTTAGTTACGCTTCTTGTGAAAACTACAACTGAAAGAATGGTTCCATGTCTCTAGAGGTCAGTACATTGCAAGGCTTGTTAGGATGATAATCATAGCACTATAGCCTACAATGGTTAGAGGACTACCACAACACCACCTGCTTATTTAAACAGTGTCTAAATATTTAACAACAGCTGTCATTCGATATGTGCCCTCTCGGTGTAATCAAATAGAGCATTTGTTTAATATGAACGTGAATTCAAAATTTTCCTTATGTTTTTTTGAAGGCACAGTTAAAGGTAAGCGATTTTATCTAATACACTGTCCTGGCTCCGTAAATGTGGACACAACCTAGCCTTCTTAGATTAAAGCATTTACATTTTGTGAGGTGGAGCTTCTGAGGGAGTACCCTATTTGCCATATAGTATATGGCATTGAATGGAGAGGTGTTTTAGGTTTCTGGAGTTCAAATATTGACAAGCTTTCTCCAGAATGACGTCTCCATTCAATACCATAGGGTGCTTCCTCAGAAGCTCCACCACACACATTGCCAAAGCCAGGATGTGTGGTGCGTTTAGCGCCAATTTGTTTGTTTGAAAAAAATTGCTTCAGTACGCACAGAGCATGAGCAGCTAATAAACCATTAGTAGATATTCACTGAATTTGACAAAAGGTGTAGGTTAGTATAGTTTGCTGACTCTACATCAACCTTTAAGTCTCTCTCACGAGTGGGTGAATTATCATGCTGACCACAGCTTTCTACTGTATGTTTCCTTACACACACTGGACTCAACCCATTGATAAAGTTCATACATACATTATATCCCTATGTTAACTACATTGTTTAATATTACATACTTTGTTTTTTTTGCTATGCCATGTGAACTACGTATTTTCAGATGTTCTACTCACATTTGTCTAGGATATCGTTAATTTGTAATTGTATTATTTGTTAATTTAAACGTTGACTGATTTAACTTTAGAACATGCACATTCTTTAATAGTGTAATTTATTATTAGGGATGAGCATGTGCTTTTATATACCAGACCTATATTCTGTACTACATGCAAACATTGGCATAATAAGCAGATGTTTGGTACATGTGTATATTGTGCATATTGTGTATATTGTACAACACACCTTTATCACTATATATGTAGTGTGTATATATAGTGTATAGATATTATAAAGAAATATGTTATACTATCTCCCTTACCCTCTCCAGCTGGCCTGTACAACATTATTCACGTGGGGACCCATTTATTGCTCATCATCTCCTTCTTGTGGTTGAGCAATGCATATATGTTATGTGTGCTTATAACCAAATCATCCTCTTTTTTTATCCTGTGTCTCGCATTCTTCCTCCGCTCTCCTCACCTTCCTCGGAGATCTCCAATAAAACCCACGAAGAAGGATGACAGCACACCGCCGATGGAGAAGATGGCCACTGACAGTGACCAGTACAGGATGACAGTTGGGTGTTGGCCCGCCTCTGTGCTGTTTCCTAAAATGTCAGCAGCCTTATCTGACCACACCTCCAAGACCTGCCCATAACTCCTCTCTATAACCTTTGTAATAGAGCACACACACATCCATTCTCTTGAAATGTACACATATTATTCAAAATTAGTATCCATATATTGAAAAGCTAACACAGTTTATTTCAACATAATTAACTAAATACATTCATGGAAATGATACAGTATGCTGTATATACTTTGTTTTGACTTCAGACTTTAGTTAGTGCAGGGGTCTAGCTTGTGTCGCTCCTCACTAGCCAGCACCACGGACAGCGCCAAAGTGTAGCCACACCTGGAGCTCATTGTGACTCACCACCGCTGCTAAAAAAGTAACAGTAAGCGTGCCATAGTACAAGGTTTCCCAACCCTGGTCCTAGGGGGCCTGTCTTCCTGCTTCAACACACCTCCAACACAAACAAATGGCTCGTTATCAGGCTTCTGCAGAAGCCTGATAACGAGCCATTCATTGGAATCAGGTGTACTGGAGCAGGGAGACATCCATAACATAAAAGACAGTGGGTCTACAGGTCCAGGGTTAAGAAACGCTGCCATATGGTAATCCTGACTAGAAGAGTACCCCGGACCAGAACGAATGTTACAGAATTCTTCATCCCACACATGAATCACTCACTGAAGGGAATAACCAGGGGTGTAGCCAGAACTGTTCTACTGTGGTGGCCAGCTAGGTCCAGTCATTTTATTGGGGTGGCACTTGGCAGATTATGACAATAATCTTAATTGGGTTGGGAAACACTGCTGTACAGGCAGCAATGCATAGGTACGTCTCATCAATGAAACTACACACAACCTACTTGTTCTATGAATCCAAACACAGTCAATAATGCATTTCATCTCACAAAACTGCAGCCTATGCATCGCAGCATCACATTAAAGTTATAAAGCCGTAAGATACTGTATGATCCATTGTAACTGGTCTGGAACTGTAATATCCCATCCAAAGCAACATAGAAATCCATTGCTTCCCGGACCTTAATTAAGCTACAGGAATTACAATTACATGCATTGTGAGAAATTTAAAATAGACTCAATAGTGACACCCATTATTTTAAAAGTAAATATCCATCATGATCTTTAATTGGGTAGATGTGATAATAGGCCTAGAACTTGATTCATAATTGCCTTGATGGCAAACATGATTGTGATTACTGTGCAATTAGTCTCACAGAGGCAGCTTTTCCTAACATAAAGTCTGGGACACAATGTAATGTCTTGATGTATGTCATCCTATTAAGCCTACTAGGTTATTTGTTGTTGGCTGTGTGAGGCCAACATGGCTGTTCATGGAAAGCAAGTTTAGCATGACAGTGTTTCCTACTTCTCACTTGTTTAAACCGAAGCTGACCGTTGTGCCACACGCTCACTAAATAAAAGACTGGTAGAGGAGTAGACAGGTGGCTATTATTGAGCATAACTGGGTTTTGCTTGGAGGTACCTTTGCCAGTAAATATCTCAGCAAAAAACATCAGGGACTAGGCTAATATATGAAGACAGCAAACGTGATCATGTGAACGATGTGTTCTTGGCCTAGGGGTCATGCATGCAGAAATATTACAGAAAGCACAATATTTTCTTACACATTGATTATGAAAAATATTGGCTACATGGATTGGATTTAAATGCAAAATATTTTCTTAATGTAACATTTCAGTAGCATATTATAGGAGATTGTATTGGGGTGGCACTGGCCCCCTCCTGCCCCCCGCTTGGCAACTCCCCTGGGAATAACTAAACCATAGTGGATTAACTCAAATCAATAAACTTAAACATTAACTAAAACATGGTCTGTTTGAGTAAGTGAAGCACACCTTTTGAGGTGCATTAATAACACCCAGACTGTAGCCATACTGCAAGGAGCCCAATGTAGCTGTAAAGACAGCTATGGCCAAAGTCCCAGTCAGCTGCTACAGAAATAGGAGGACAAGCAAAGTCAACAGACGTGCAAATATGCACCCTTAAACAGCTTTTATTTAGTACATGAAGAGTTCAGAGTTCAGGTGCAAAATCCTCTAAGTCCACCTGAAAATGGTCAAAATTAGCTATTTAAAACATTATATATGAGATTTCTATATTTGGGTTTACTACTGTTAAGCTTTATTAAGGTTGTTCGTCACTGAATGTAAAGCATTCTTTTCCACAAATGTAACTAATTGTTTAAATAATGCCAATACAAAAACAAAAGATAACTTTGATGTTCTTGCAAGTACACAAGCACAAAATACACAGGAGACTCATAAACATCAAAAACAATAAAACAAATAGGAAAGTACTGCCAAACTACTATTACATCAAATACTTTAAATTGAATTATTGTGAAATCCTTCATCTTAACATTGTACTGTACATGGTTTACCTTAATTACCTTAATAAAATAAAAATAGGCCTACAACAGTATGTGACCTGAGCGTAGGCTATCATAAACTGAACCAGGTCGTGTTTGCTTACCTATTTTATTATACAAAATACAGTATTCATGGGTAGTAGCCCCCAGAAATAACAGTGACTTACCTTTCCCGACTCCATCACGAGTCAGATCATCTGAAACCCAGGTAAGGCAGACAACCACGGGTGAATGTTCACATTATTAACACGCTGTGTCCATGCTGTTTACTAGGTACACACACGCAAACACGCATGAACGCACACACACACACAAACACACACACAGGCTCATTGGATACAAATTGTTTTGAAGACACACACCCTGATTGAAGAAGATTAATAATTTGATGACACTCAAGTGTTTGACAAGAGACTACATAAGTCGACCACTGCCATGCAAAGGTAGCTTAATCATTTACTATTGGCTAAAGTCTAAGGGTCGTAGATCTGATACACGTAGGCACACACACACACATTATAGAAAGTGTATTTTCTTGCATACTGTAGATAATTTACAGTATATTCTGTACATACAGCATATGCACACACAAAAAACATACTTGAGACTTATGTGTGACTGCGTAATGTTCTTGATTAATTTATTTATCAGAATCTCATTTACAAAAACAAATAAACCCCGCAAAACTACATTTTAGTAAACTTCTTTCAAAATTATTAGGAAAAAAGTATCAATCAATATATGTTTAGTGTTTTTTTTTCTTTTAACGGACAAGTCATGAGTGTAAGTGAACACTAGCCTTGCCAGTTGGTAGAATCATTATAGGCTGAACAAAGAGAGACACAGCACACACGCGCACACATACGCACGCACGCATGCACACACACACACACACACACACACACACACACACGCAAACGCACACACATACTCTCAGGGAAGACAGAAATGTAATTTCAGCATATCTATTTATTGCTAAAATGTATGGCTGTTGCCCCTAACAGTGATACTGAACAATGCATGTGTGAAAAATTATCTTTGATGGCTTTCATGGCATAAAATATAAAATTCATACACAGTTGGTCAGTTAAGAAACATAAAAAATAAATGTAATTCTAATGTTATTACATTTAAGGTTCTGTGTTTAATAGGTGCAACCCTAAACCTGTTAAGTCTATATTTAGATCACTGCATTGCAATGTATGCAATACTAGGAGCGTCCCATGTACAAGAACAAAGGTTATTCATGGTTTAACACACCCTCAATTCAGTGCTTAATTAATACACTATGCATTAATGATTAAGCAATAACAAAAAACATTTGTCAATGGTTATCTTAACATTAATAACATTTACATCATAGAGACACAATATCACTGTGTAAAACTTAAGGAAAGTGTAATATAGTGTTTGCATATGCAAATTAACATAAACAAACTATAATAAATGCAATAATAATAACATGTTGACCTCTGTTTAATTTGGTTAGAACCTAGGCATGAGTAACAACTGTTATGAGCGATAATGAAGACAAACAAGGATGAAAATTAAATAAAAGTAAGAGATTTGTGCAAGGAGTGCTTCAACATGCATCATCAGGTCTGGAGAGCAGTTCTTCTTGCTTATTCACAACTGGACTTTTGTAAATATTCCAAATTAAATCTAAATTAAAAGACCATAACCACCAAAACCAACTTTACACATGCCTGTATAGCTCATATTTACAATCCAATACCTAATGTTTTCAGCAATATAATTGTCAGGTGTTCTTAATTTTATGGGCAGGAGTAATGGCAGAATCACTTGAAGAATCAAATGTGCACTTGAACACAGTTAATGCTGCTTTCATGGTGTTGAGGACAACGTTCATTCGCAGACAGACTGAGTAGTTTCATTATGTTTTCCTCTTTTTGGCTTATTTTGCTTCTAACTCAGTTAGAAAGAAACTCTGAAAATAGTCTATACTTTTAGGCATTTCAGCTTAGTCATTATGAAACACACTGAGACACAAATGTGTTGTAGATTTCCATCAGTCAGTGATAAGATCATGTTAACGTGTGCTCAACAGAAAATGCAACAGAAAGGAAATGGTCACATTTCTTTCTAATAAAGAGAATGACGCTCTCTCATGATTGATATAATATTACAGTATCTCTGATGCAGCACCTTTGAAAGACTTGAGTGAAAGGGGAGGTGGTTAGGAGCAGAGATGAAGGATTTCACGGGACGAGGATGTCGTCTATTGCATACGATACTAACCAGATGTTAAAGAGAGGCAGAGGGAAGGAAAGAAAGAAAGGAGAATCCCCTCAGCACATTTTACCTTTACCATTTGACAGATGTGACCCCCTCTCTCCGATGAGTGTACTCTTTATTAAATATAATTTATTGTTCTGTCACACATCATGTCTGTGTATGGGCGGGAAGGGCACATTAAATGAAGGGTTTATGGAGCAGTTCTACAGTGATTTTACAGCAGGTTCAGACTTTAATATAGTCCAGAGAGAGAGAGCAAGAGAGAGATTATTTGGACTCCTGTGGCACCAGTTTGCCAGTCAACCGATTAAAGATGGCTTCTTTTTGACCCAGTGGAAGGAAGGAACCTCAATCAAATATTTAGTTGAGTGTAATTGTGGACAGTCTCTACAGTGTCAGCATGTCACCTCCATGGCCCTCCCCCTTGTCCATCTATTCACTAGAATGATGCGGGTTGAGCCTCAGGCTGAAATGAGCTAGCCAATGGGAAGCAAGGCAGAAGAGGAAAATGGTGAGATGCCTTCACCAGTTCATCATGGAGCTCCTGTTGAGGGTCATGAAGAAGACCTGGCTGCTTCCTCCTGAACGTACCGATGCGAAGAACACCTGCGCAGACGTTGTTGGAAAAAATATTTAATTATATGTGTAGATATTCATCTTGCGATGCCAACCTTTGCTTTTCAATATGAAAAAAAAAAAAAAAAGAAAAAACATCCTGATTTCGCAAGAACTGTCTATGCTTTCATCAGTCTGGGAAGTCTAAGATGGCTAGAGAAAACGTGGTAGAAATACAACCAATCAGAGTGATAGTTCAGTTGGGGCTGACTGTAATTACGTGCATGTGATTGGAAAATAATCCCCTTGTGGATGTTGGTCTTGGTTAAGGGTGATCCAATGTCTGCTTGCGCCTGTTTTAAAATCACTGTCAAACGTTTATTGTTAACGTGGTCCAAAGTGGTCCAAGGTGGTCCAATGACTTGCTAATGATTTCATTGATCTATTGGCACCTCCTCTATGACAAATCACTTTGGATGGAGAGATTTCGACATGAGTGCAGAAGGGAACAAGTCGTGGAGCTTGCAAAACCAGGATTGTCTTATCAGGTTAGTTCAAATGTAGTCAATACCACCTTCATACGGAATAAGTCCCCACCCCCATACAACATCTTCTCACCTTGTCATTACGCTCACAGAGGAACTTGAGCCGCTGGGCTCTCTTGTGCATGAAGACTCCATCCAGGTGTCCTGTCTCAACAGAACGGATTTCTATGGCCTTCTCCCCCCATCCCATGATCTGGTTTGAATGGATGTAGGCTAAAACAAAAAAAAAGGAAAAAAAGACGATACACAATCGATACACAAATAAGAAAACAGATATCATATAATAAGAGTATGTTAAGTTAGAATAAATACAATAAAGACAATTCATACAATCAAATCCATTGTTTTATACGCTTTAGTTTTCTGGTACATTTTAAAACAGAAACAAAGTGCATGTAATACAAGTAGTAGCCACAAGGGGCCAACAGAGCACAAGAATGCATATATCACTAAAACCCAAGGACACAGGGAGAGCAAACAACTAAACCACTATCATGAGAACAGTCCTGAATTCAGACATAGGCAAATCAAGACAACTCACAATCCTAGGGACAAAGATATCAAATTCTCCTGTTATTTATTTGGCTTCTATATGACAACTTTATTGAGCAGTTATGACTACTAGAACAAATGTTCAGCTGTGTGTGTACCTATAACAACATATTTATATTTGACATAATCCAGTGTGTTCTCTCACCCTGCCTTTGTAGCTCCTATTAAAGACAGCAGGCTGAAACTGGGATTTTGAATGTAATTAAACTGTTATCGAACCCGCAGTCGCTCAGGCCAGTTCAATTGATCTGCATAGCAGCACATATACACACACTTTCCCCAAAAGTTGCTTTCAGTAAAGCCATACTAACTTCTCATTAAAAAAAAAATTATAACTTTGCATCATAATTTTTTTATGAGCATTCATTAGCCTCAGTAAAAACAAGACATTGCACAAGTCTATTGAATAATTTATAAATAACGCAAGAGGAAGAGTAATAACACAGAAAATAAAAAACATACCTCATAACTTTTATATTTGACACGGCACATCAACACTGACACACCAAGGCACATTCTTAGCTATCTGTGACATCTAGTCAAATCATAACATTGCACGAATGCAGACACCCATGCACAATACGAGGCTGAACGCATACAAGCAAAACAGTACCGTACCAACAGAGGTAGGCATCTCTCCCCACTGTAGCACCACGTCCTTGGTGATTCGGCCATAGGTGTTGACGTATACACCCTCGTCCTCATAACACAGCAACATCTCCATCCCATCAGTCTTGGGAAGCACCACGATAGCATGGGGAGTCACCTGGCTTTGAATCTAACACACACACACACAATTTGTGCACTATTCGAAGATAATCTCTACTGTGATTGGCTGGTTAGTTTGCCTGACATTCGTGCCAATATTAACATTTCTCTGTTGAACAGAGACATCAGGAGTGTTGGTTAACACACACACATACACATACATTGCTTAGCTTTGACCTACAATATGTCTAGCCATGAGACCAACCTATATTGCAATCTGGCTGCATTACGGTCAGACTCTAACCAAGACAATACAGGATTTAGTGAGTATGACAAATGAGGGACAAAGTCAGTGAACAAATGCATCTTGGAGAATGTCATCTAGTGCAACGAGTCTACAGGGTGGTATTCACATGTTTTGCTACAAAGGCAGGCAAGAATTGATGCTTTACAATCAAGCACTTAAGTCCACTTCAGCTTCTTGACAAATTGATTTGAACATCATGGATGCTTGGTGGTTTTCAAGTGGTTTGTTAGCCATCAATAGGCTGGTTTTCAAGCTCAATGGTTCACAAAGTAGGGGATGAGAGATGCGTTTCTAAGGTTGCACACGTTCATAATTATTATTTTAAATGCAGCTTATTATATTTAAAAAATATTATCAGATTTCTAAATGATATTGTCTCTATTTTATTATCCCGGCCAGCGTTTGACACTGAAACTACAATTCTCCAGCAAAGTGGTTTGTAACTATATGGGATTGTCATTAAGTAATCATTCACAAAATGATTGAGAACCACTTCTCTGAACAACCAGCCAAGTATAATATTGAAATATTGGTAAAATATAAGAAAACTTTAGCTTTGTAAATTGTTTTTTGAAAAACTACACATTTCTTAAATGTATGAAGGAAAATAATGTGGTCCCAATTGTGTAAAGGCTCATCTAACTTCAAGCCCAGTCTCGTATGAATCAAAGATTTGACTAGCCTGTTTGTGTGGGCTGTGAATACTGCTTTGTGAAGATTCCTGTACGCAAGATGAAATTATTTAGCACAATGTAAATGTGGTTATCACATCCATGGATCCTTACTGTACTGACATAGCCTATGTTGTAAATGGATCCATCAAGGCTAATTCTACTGTGTCTAATTAAGGATCTACTGATCTAGTCTAAAGGGCGGATTGCAGCATGTCACCTTTATCTGTCGAGTAGATTGGAGGAGTGGATGGAAGAAAAAGAAATAGAAAGAAAGAGCATTGATTGAGCATCACACTAAAAAAAAACAATCGTTACTGTTGTCAAGAGTGTCAAGTGTCAAGAGTGACAATACATATATTTTCAGGCAATTCAAGTCAAGATGTCTCTGTGGAATAAGACATTCAACAGCATTGTCAAATTATTCATCAAACTGTTAGGGAATAATAGCAGTAAAAAAAGGTTAATCATTTAATCAATTTCTTTGCACAACTGTAACTTGATCAAGGAACTTCCCTATAGGCAATTGTGGGAAAACCATTTATGTCACCACTGACCTTGGCAGTAGCTAAAGTTAAATCATTAAAAATGTTATAACACTAAAGGAAACATTTGTGGAATAAATATGTGTTTTTTCTGCAATTAAATATAATGAGCATATTTAGTAACTGCTAGCAGCTAGCTCTAATAGCACTGCTATTCAAATAAATTGGACAATTTATCAGATTTCATGCGAGTTTGTCGATTGGCTACTGGCTAGAACTTCATGATTCTGAACCAAAACCAAGAAATAACATGTCAAATGACAAACTGTGAATATTGTATTGGCTCAGTGGCAGTATTATGAAACCAATGGAATGGAATGGAAATAAACATTTAATTATTTTGATCTATTAAGTGGGCATGTTATCAATGAAGCTGATGTAGGTAATGCCCAGACAGCTTCTTCAGTATCATGCATGGCCTGAAACAAAACAGTTCACTTCAGAAATACAGACGTTGGTACAAATGTGTCCAAATACCCATTAACGCCCACAGAGAGAAATAATGGGCAATATTATGATGAAATCAGTGGACCTCCCCCATTAAGTTGCATGGAACGCTGGGTTGTTCTAGTCTGCATTAAGGGTGAAAATTAGCCCCACCCCTTCCTTTCAAAACATCAAGCGTGGAGGTGTGGTCTGTTGAAACAAGCTAACAGATGGAGCAGCTAAGCTAAGTTATGATATTTGTGTTACTGTATATATAAAGTTAGTGAGGAGAATGCATAGGAGACTTGCATATTTTGTTACATTAACACACACACACTTACATGGGAAGGGATGTAGATGTCATAAGGGTTGCCAGAGTCCACGTCGATGACATGGAAGCCGATACTGGAACCATAGATGACCTTTAACCTTTGACCTTCTTCTACTGTTAAGTCAACCAGTTGGGGGCGGTGCTGCAACTCCGTAAATGACTGGTATAGATGCAACCAACAGGAGACATAGAGAAGGAAAAGATGACCCATTGGCTGATTGACAGGGACATGTAATACCTGTATCCATATGAGAGTTGACATAGATGTATTTACAACATATATCTAGGGTCACACGCCAAGCTATCCTGTAGAACAGCCAACCGTTATAAACTACTGTAAGAACAGTGAGGATATATTCTATGTTAAGTATACACGCAGTGTGCATGTCATACCTTGAAGGCCATAAACTTATGGTAAGGCTTAGGGGCCCAGGCGTAGATTTCCACTGAATTCTTCAGAGCAATTACCAAGAATTTGATCCTCTCGTACTTCACTGAAAACGTGAGACGTAGCAACATGGTGGCTGAGCGCAGGTTGTGATTCTAGAATCTAAATGCATTCATTATGCAAAAATGCACCTTACCAACTTTGTAGTGCACACAGCCCTCCAGTTCTCCCACGGTGACCCAGCCTTGCTTCTTTTCCACTTCTGGGTCATTGTGCAGGATCCTGTTCCTCAGCCAGGATAGATAGTAGACACGTAACTTGTTTTTTTTCCCTGAGAGGCAGGAGAGAAAGAGAGTGTTGTGGTACACCAGTGGTGAAGCAATAGGCCTAAAGGTACTGACATAGTCACTACTCTCCTACTAATCTAGTAAACATTTCAACATAACACTGTGTTCAACAAAAATAATCATCATTAAGTTATGATTGTGAAATAGTGTATGTATAAAACTTAAGTTTGAAGTAAATGGTTTATATTGTGTATTCTTCTAGGTAATTTCATTCTATCGTTTTACTAAAAATGTCATATTTTGTATTCATACGCAGCTCAACTCATAGTAGGCCTACCAGATATGGTGACCAGGACGTTCAGTCCCTCCAGGACGTCCATCTGTAGGAAGCGCCGCCTGGTGATCAGGTTGTAAACCTTTCCCTGTCCACTACGGTCCAACAACATCAGCCCATTCTCTGTCCCGACCAGCAGGTTCACACCTGGGCACAGTTACAGACACTGTTACACACGCGTGGAGACGGCATTATGAATTAGAGCGGGGACAAACATATTAGATTGTGTCTTCTCTGTGGTACAGTTACCATTAAAAAGTTAAATGACATCATCGTTTAGACAGTAAGTAAAATATAATGCATAATACAATGGATATAAATATTTGATCAATAATACAATGTAGTACAGTATAACACACAAATAATTAAACCACTTATAATAAATTACGTATATGAGCACATGCTAACCCCACAGTGCAGCACATAGGATCTCGGAATTGAAGCGTTTCTTATATTTGCGAATTTCTGGTGTGTCGCTGTGAGGTCGGATGTTGGTGGGGTTGACGTTGACCACGGAGATCTTTCTGGCTTCGTTTAACCTGGCCTGCTCCTGCCTCAGCATCTCATTGGTGAACATGGCTAGGTAAAAGTGCATACTTAAGTCAGCATACAGTACTGTGTATATGAACAAACCTCATTTCTAGTGGAGCTTTGTGATATATACTCATAATTCAACATGCACAAAATGTCTTACTGATTAAAATCCTAAATTTAAGATTGTGCTTACTGTATGACTGTAGCAAACTGATTCTGTCTAATGTTCTTACCAGCTGCTGGATTCTCATCATCGTTTTCAGTGGGGGACGTTTGATAGACACGAGGATCGACAAATAGAGTGAAAGAAGATTTGGACCCGCCCACTCCAAACTGTAAGACCACATAGAATTTCATTAAACAGTACTCACTTTATACTTGTAGTTTTAGACAAGCTCCTTAACGTGTGTGTGTGTGTGTGTGTGTGTGTGTGTGTGTGTGTGCGTGCGTGTGTGTGTGTGTGTGTGAAACCTCAGCCATGTCACTCAGCTCCTGCAGGGCCGAAGTGGGAGTGGCCGACGGAGAATTGCTCTGCTGCACTAGGTCAGGTAGGTTACCATGGTTACCATGGTTCCCAAACCCGTTGCTCTCCGCGTGAACTCCTCTCCTCATATCTTCTGCCTACAGACAGACAGACAGACAGACAGACAGACAGACAGACATAAAACATTTAGTTTTAAACATAGCAATGGAACTTGAATAAAATTATTTTCATTCAGAGACAGATGTGTGTGTGGGTATTCACCTCTCTCATGGCCAGAGTGCCATCCTTGGAGCTGTTGTAGTCTCCCAGAGCTTCCTCTGTCCGTCCTCCATACGACTCACCACTGCTCTGAGATGCTGGCCTGACACACACACACACACACACGCACACACACACACACGCACAAGCACGCACGCACGCACACACATAATAATAAGTATAAGAGATAGACTGAGATCCAAAGAGTATCTGTTTCTCTTTGGAGATAGATAGATTATAGACCGATAGATGGGATATCTTACATGATGCGCGGGATGTCGCTAACGGCAACCGTCCCATCATGCCCCACAGTCTCCCCATCGTCATCGCTGCTCTCCGTGTCGTCGCTGGACGAGGAGTAGTCCGTCACCTTCACAAAAACGCCAAGTGAACATCACAGCATCCGGTTGGTCCTGCTTCATTAAAAGTGCACTCCTCCATTGTGTTGTACTGTAGCGGCTACAGCAGCTTTAGCTTCTAGAACATGGCCATCGTTTTATATTGTCCATATGTGCCGTTACAGCTAACATTACCTTCACTGGTGGCCTGCTGCCCTCCTCCACCCTCAACTCTCTGAG
This sequence comes from Forbesichthys papilliferus, assembly GCA_025399855.1. Lineage (NCBI taxonomy): Eukaryota > Metazoa > Chordata > Actinopteri > Percopsiformes > Amblyopsidae > Forbesichthys > Forbesichthys papilliferus. The sequence continues at coordinate 21,755 of JAODOY010020318.1, forward strand.
CTCCTTTGCCAGTGCACTCAGGTCCTAGAGAGAGAGAGAGAGAGAGAGAGAGAGAGAGAGAGAGAGAGAGAGAGAGAGAGAGAGAGAGAGAGAGAGAGAGAGAATGATTATCAAGCGTCAGAGCCCTGTGGGAAGAAAAGTGATACAGCACCATGTCACATAAAGGGGAGGCGAGGGTCAGCAGCATAAGGGGCAAACCATTTGCACTGATAGGTAGGACACACAGTACAAACACCGGGGTCCTGTGTACTTAGAAGCCTTCAAGAGGAAATGCTGATCACAGACCAGTTTGCCTTGTGAGTACCAGAGAAAGTATCAACACATCAGAACTCATATGTGATGCGTTAACAGCTTTATGAACACATGTCCTATTAGGACATCAGAGGTAGTAACACAGGCCTTACGTCCTGTAGATTACCACTCCAAGGCAGGACCAAGCTCCACCCACCCCCATGCTAGTCCTGCCCACGGTCCCTCCCGACGCACCAGATCCATCATGCAGATGCTGGGAGGTTTGTCATACACCAGCTCCTCCTGGCACCCCGTAAATAGGACAACAATGAAGCAGGAAGAGAGATATTCAGAGACTGCTCAGGTGTTTGCCAATTGTTTTTCCAACTTGCACACATGCAATACACACACACAACGACTTGTGTACACTGTCAAACAGAAGCATACACACACACCTACGCAAAGGAATGTAAGTGCACACCTTCATACAAACGGTGTTAAATTGACGATAGATTTGACAGATATGAACTGCTTGACTGCATCAATACATGTTCTCAACATGATGCTATGGAATATTCCATATTTCAGGTTTTTCCACACACAATTTGGTTCCACTGTTTCTCAAAAACATAACGACACATTACCAGGTGTTTTCCTGGCTATGTTTCAATCAGATTCATTTGACAGATGTGTCTCGCTTCTAGGGATGTCACGATACCAGAAAATTAGTTGATATCAATACCAGTGAAATTCCACGGTTCTCATAACTCATAATTCATACCACAGGGCGAACAATCTCTTCTGAGGCTGGGGGTTATCTACAGTATGTGCCATGGGGTTGGCTACGATAATATTGTGTGTACATAGTCATGGTACATCTAATGTCCGGTGCACATTGAAATCTGAAGTCTGTGGCTTTGTGTGGCCCGCTCGGGGCTCCGAGAAAGTACCACCGGGACTTCCGTGACTTGGTGCTCCTAGGGCGGTAAACCTTCAGCAAGATCCTGGTCGGCGCTCTGGAGGTATCAGCAAGTGCAAGGTGAAAAAGCCTCGGTTAAGATGCATTGTAGTAAATTATAACATACATACTTGAATGTCGCATTCACTTGAATGATTTTGTTTTACTTTCGCCAGGCGATGTGTTTATCAATGAACCATTGAAGTCGCATGACAGTAGCGGAACTGCGGAACTGTTATCTTTTTACTCAGCAGATAAAATCTTTATAAGATGGAAAATATGTCTGGAAAGTTGGAAGGCACCGTTTGCAAAGCTTATGGTACTGTTGTTTGTGAATGTATTACTCCCTGACAATCTGCCTGGAACGCAAAGCAGCTCACTTGCTGTTTTTCTTTTTAGACGATTGGAGGCAGAGCTGTACTTCCATGGTACCGTACGCATCCAGGTTGGATTTCAGGTACTGTACAAAAACCAGTACCGTCATGTTATCAAAATATTGGCATTGACTTGGTACCGAGGTATCGGTTCTCGTGACATGCCTACTCGCTTCAGTCTGTATCATAGATGTTTGTTGAGCTGCGATGGAAGCCATTAGAAGGTGAACCTTCAAACTGAAGGTGAATCATGTATTTGTGTGTTTTGTGTGTGTGTGTGTGTGTGTGTGTGTGCGTGTGCATGTGCGTGTGTGAAAGCGAGTGAGTAAGAGATAGACTCACCGCAGGACGGCTCGGCCGGGCTGACTCGCGACCCTCCTCCTGTTTTGGCTTAACTTCCTGATTGGCTCCTGGCGGGGAGCCTTCCTGCTTGGTTTGACCTATCAGGACGCACAGTGTAGCACACTTGACCATTTAAAAAATGCTTTTAATGTGTACAAATGTAAATGGACAAACGATAAGTCGCTTTACAGAACAGACAAATGACACCATTTTAAGCAGGCTTTAGTGACACATAGCTAATTTGGGGTCTTGAACTAAAACTAATTAGCTTTTGATGAGAGCTGTGAACTAAACAAAAACAAAACATTGAAGTAGTGATGCCAGTGATCCTGTACACATTTAAGATATGGCTGCTGCTGCTACTGCCTTGCTCATTTCCTCTCTTCCTCTATCTCTAAAGCACGCATGGACACTCTGTGTGTGTGAATGTGGTGTACCTCTCCTCTCTGCGGAGCCTGCCTGTGATGAAGGGGAGGATGAAGAGGAGGAGTTGGAGGAGGTCCTCTGCAGCATGGCGTCCAGAGAGAGCTCCGAGCGACGGAGGTCTGGGTTACTGAGCCACAACAAACGAGGGTTCAGTGTGCTGTATAATGATCCATTCATACGACACAAGAGGACACGTGTTGCCACGACAACATCACACCACCGCTGGCGCACCTTGCTCGTATGAGCTGGGGGCGAGGGCTGAGACCTGACACCCCTCCGTTAGGAGAGGTCTTCCTCACCAGGGCCGGGGAGATGGACGTGGTCCTCTGAGGGACCTGTGGGACAGTGACACACACACACACACACACACACGCAGAAAGAGACAGACAGACAGACACATAAAGACACACATGCAGACACAAGACATAAAGAGAGACACAGACAGACAGACACACACACACAGAGACATAAGAGAGACAAGACATTTTGTTGTTAAATTACATTTTAATCTTGTGCATTTATGAATAATATCCATCTATCCACCACATCCACCTAGCCAGCCATACATTCAACTAATCTAGAAGTTTGAGTGCGTGCATGTGTGCGTGCGTGCGCTGACCCTCGGTGGGATGTCCTCCTCTCTTAGCCAGGCGGTCCGGTCCCTATCTTTTTCCCTCTCTCTCTCCCGGTCGTCCCGGGTGATGATGTGCGGGGTGGGCGAGGGCGTGTCGGAGGTGGGGTCAGAGTTCTGCCTGGGAAGCTCGGGCCGAGGGGAGCCTGACCCACCTCCCTCATCCACCAGAACTGAGCTAGACTGCTCCTGGAGGGACTGGGAGCCCACTATGGAGCACTGGGTCTTTACTGGGACCAGGTGGGCCATCTGTGTGGGAGGGGAGGGTAAAGGAGAGAGCAATGTATCATTCTGTCATTCTAATAAAACACCTTTTGAATATATATATAAACACACATATTAGGGCTGAATGATTAATCGTTTTAAAAGCAAAA
>JAODOY010020327.1:0-25088 GCA_025399855.1 Forbesichthys papilliferus
TATGTTTCATACACTCTACTCTTATTGGGGTATCAAAGACCCCAGCTATGAAACATGAATTATATGATATGAATACATATGTATGTGCATTCAGTTTATGTCTGGGGTTGAACTATTCACCCTCAGTCCCCGGCACACACACACATACAGAAACACAATTACACACGTGCCCCTACTGTAACTGTAGTACAGTACTTTTGCAAGTGTCAGGAACCAGCCATTCAATGTTGGGTGTGTGTGATATGTCCAGATAATTCAGTAGCCAACAGCTCACTCTTTCTCCTCATCACACAAACAACACGTGTGTGGATAAATGGGTGATGCCCAACACATTATGGCAACCGTTGGGAGGTGTTAGGGGTACTGCAACGTCACACACAGGGGTGCTGTTTCCTCTACCCTTATTCTCACCGGTGTACTAGCCAGCGGCCTGCAGCCGTCCATACTGCTCATACAGCACACCCCAGCTACACACTACAGACTTCCATTCAGTAATCACTCATTATATCATTGCACCTGTGTTGTGTTGGGAATGTACTGTAGTGCATGTTTGGGCATTTGGATCATGTTGGTTGTGTTAAATTAAAGATTTTCTTTTCCAAATTGCCTCTCTGTGCATGTTAATTGTTTATTTGTGTGAACGTTCTAGTCCATCTGCAGATATACTCAGCCCGATTTATCCCTATAGGACGGAGGGGTTTAACAAACACACATGAGGGGAGAACGTGGCCTTGTGATTCATTTCACTCTGGTATGCTTTGGTTCTGAGATTTCAACTAGAAAGAGACTCTCTGTTGCTCATGTATTGGAAAGCATTGTTGTGTGAAATCCAGGACTATTTACTCTTGTGATTTATGTGAGTTTGATCCCCTGATGTTGTCAGTCCCAATCAAACAAAACAAAGCCTACTGTCCAGTTTGGTCTAAACATGGGAAACTATGTGGTCCCATTCCCCGACTGAGACATATGATTTGGCTTAGAAAACACCATCAAAATGGTTGCTGGTCCCATGATATACAAACTACCAGCCATGTCACAGACATCAAGTCTACGTTAATATCATCTCCAGTGGAAAACATAATTGTGTAAATGACAATTACATTATATTTATTTTTATAATTTGTAATGTGAATATGTATTACTATTTTAATACTGTGTCTTACACAGCAGAGGTCTGGTGTGGGAGGGTGTTTTTTTTCTCTATCATTTATAGCAAATATGATTTGTTCTTTATTATATAATCCATTTTTAATATAAGATGTTATGGACATTTCGGAAAATTGCAAGCAGTTTGTTTTTAAATGTAGGGTTAGTCATATGTTAATGCATTTTATATGACCGTTAATCAATAGGCTGGATCAAGGACTGCTGTACTGTAGAAATTAATTGTTCACATTTTGTTATTGCACATTTTCCATACTCTGAGTTTAGTGGTGTTGGGTACATATGGTTTACAGATTTAATTGAGATATGTATATATTACTGATGTCATGATCTGTGTTTCAATTAAATTCACAAGGGAACGCCTTGGTTCTTTTACATTTACATTTGTATGTATAAGCCACGGTGTCCTATCCTCCCTCTTCTTCAGCCTTTCTACCAAAATGCTGCTATTCATGATTAGATGGAAGGGAAAAGTGGGTGTTTTTAGATGCATAAGCAGAAACAGATTATAAACTATAGGTATACAGTAGGAATAGCGCGATATTATGTGCTCCTGTGGCAGGAAGAATGTGGTTTTAGCCATGCCATGTCTGTTTTTACAGTATGCAATATTTGTACATTGTGACCAAATGACGTGCATTTTCAAATGGGCGTAAACATGTTAGTATATCTGTCCATCAGAAAGGTTCAGCAAACAGACTTTCAGATGATAGCGCTTCTATAATGGATCTTCTATAATACCTTGTAAAGTCTTAACTCTGAGGATTTAGCAATGCAATGTAAAGATATACAGTAGAAGCATTATAACAGATGAAAGTGTTGTGAAGCTCAGAGCAAAACTTCACCTAAAGAGAATGTAAAGTCAAGTGTATTTAAAGAGCTGTTAATCACATTACAGTCTCAAAGGGCCGTGCAGCCTCTATTTCACATGGAAACAAACAACACCCCCCATATCCTGCTTCTCCTCCCTGGCTATGACAAACTTCCATTAAAATCCCCATGGAGGAAAAAAAATTGTAAGGAATCTTGGGAAGGGACCACAGAGGGACGAATTCAGCCCTCCAGGACAATTAATAAGATGCAATTGGTGTTGATAGGCAAACACAATTTAGCAATAATACTTTGAATAATATGTATCACATTGTGCCGCAACTAAGAACTAACACGTTGTAAACATTTTGCAAGTTATAGGTGGTCTGTCAAACGTAGAATTACCACAGGAGTCCCAGTTCCGAGGAAGTGTCCTTGCACTAATAACGACTCCGTCAGCAGCGCCGCCTCACACATTGAAATGTATTGCGAAGCCAAGCGGCATTGTCGTGAGTGATGTTCACCACTTTGTTTATGTTTCTATTTATGGAGCGAGGGCTGTGTAGTACCGGATAATTTTTTCAGAATGCACAGAAAAATGCTTAGATAAACTATTTGGTGAATTAAATAAAAAGTGTATAGCCTTACAAGTCGATGACTATACCTTTAAGGCCTTGCCATTTTTTCCCTATTGCTGCTATGGCATTTATTTGATTTGTCACACAAACAACATTTATATCAATTTAAGTATATCTATTTCTATACTGTATCTATTTACATCACTAAACTTTTGTTTTTTTGGATACATTCCATTGCATTTATAAACAGGGCACTTAAAATTATACTGTAGAGGCCAGGCACATGTGCTTATAACACGACAATGTGCAGGTACAGGGAGTGTGCGTATTGTGTGTGTGTGTGAGAGGATACATGTGTTAAAGGTGGGGAGGAGTCTCTATATGCGAGTGTAGTTCTGCGGTGTGTGGCATGCATGATAGGAATACAGTAATGTTCTAAAATGTTTGTGTAGTCTTTGTGTGTGTGTGTGTTAGTTTGAGAGGGGGGGAGTTCACAGAAGACAATACCAGCCGCTCCCTGCTAGCCAGTTTCCAATAGCAACTGGTGCTGTGTATTATATCTTCAGGTGTTATTCCCCTATGTGACTCTATGTATGTATCTCAATTATTCTGCATCTAGTGAACCTATTATGTACACACAAACAATGCTTGCATTTTATTGAAAACAAGGTTATCTTCTTTATTTTTATTGCATTTGCCGTACAGTACATGTAATGTATAATGTGATGTACGATGTAATAAATTAACTATCAAAAATGTTTGCATAATATAACAGAAACTATCTAATGAACTGGTCACATTTACTGTGGTCCCCCTATCCTGGTCCTGGTCCTGAAGGTCATTAATACTTGTTATAACAAGCTTTTCATTAGAATCAAGTGTGTTGGAGCAGAAAGACATCTAAAACATGCAGGGTAGGGGTCCCTGAGGACCAGGACTGCGGACCACTGGCCCGGGCTAGGCCAATGTCCTTCATGTAATATACAGTAATATTCTACTTTCAGTGCGGTAGCCTGCAATGTTGCTGTGAGGATTCTCAGCCCCAAGTTTGACAGACTGGGCTATTGTTTATAATATTTGCAAATAGTAGTATAGTATAGTATAGTATAGTCAGTGATTGTAAGCGTTAAAATGCGTTAAAATGTAACTGCACCCAAGCTCTGAGTCTCACACCACCATTACAACTTTTAAAAATGCATCAAGGAGCTGAGTGAGGGGAGGGACTGAGAGGGGGACCATTAACGTTAACATTTGATGACATGTGAGCGTATTAAGCTACTGATGAAAACCAGCCAGGTCCTGGGATGATTTTTAACAGATATGACGTGTACTGTAGTTCTGTTTCAGACCATAAAATGCAGATTAGTATAAAAAACAGATGTTTAGTCAATATTAACACCAGCATTGATGTGTCTCATCACAGATCAACCATATTACTTTGTTTACAGCTCAAAAACACATTTTAAGGTGTACCATAGTTAGACTTTAAATATGTATTGTATCTCTCCTTCTCTGCCTAGCACTTCAAGTGTTCCCATCCAGGTAAAATTCTGCCTTGCTTTATCACAGAGATGTCCACCAACCACAATAAAAGACTCATACATTTCCATACACTGGAACACCCAAGCCACGCTGGGTAACAATAAATAAATAAATAAATAAATACCACTGCCCTCTTTTCATCTCCCCAGAAAACTTATTTCTCTGCATCCATTTTCTCCCAATCTCTCTCATCTGGAAGGCAACAGGCTTTGGTGAAGTATATCACACGTCACACAAAAGCCTTGAGGCTCATTCTATGTCCCTTTTCTGCACCAGGGTGAAACCGCTTAATACAAAATATCTAGACATGCCTGTCCTAGAATTGAAGTTCACCACACTGGGCTGCTGTTTGCCATCCACCAGGCCGTGTCTGGGGACCGTGAAGTCCCAGGGCAATTTCACAACTGTGACTGCAGCAGAAAAGGTTAGGACACTAAAGACTTGTTCCACCGCTTGTCATTTGTAAAGCTCCCTACCTCCTTTAATTGTTTTACTCTATACTAGTGAACATAGTGGTGCCTTATTGGTTACAGTGCATCCCACCCCCAAGCTGGTTTCACTGCAATTATTAAAGAGCATCAGTACTTACTTGAAATGCTGCCAAAAAGACCCTGGAACAGGACTGTCGGATCTACAGGGAAATACTGTAAGATTGTGTTTTAAAGAGAGGACAAAGGCAGACAGACAAACAATTACACACATGCTTTAATGTGTGTGTGTGTACGGTATATTAATGCATATTAAAGAGGTGAGCAGAAAGAGAATGCTGCATTTTGTGTGTGTCTCTGAGTGTTCCTGTGTGAGTAAGGCAGACAGGCAGACAGACAGACAGACAGACAGCGTCTGCGTGTGTGTTTGTGTCCGCCTGGGCAGGAGACAAATGGGCAAAATGAATGCTGAAGAGTGACAGAGCGTCAGGTTGTCACAGATGGATGAATGGAAGGAGGGAAACAGATAGGAGGAGGTGGATTGAAGGCAGAAGAGAAGTGGAGTGGAAGACTGCTTTTAAACGGTTGGTTTGACAGAGGAGAGGGGGAAATGGACGTGACGTTGTTGGAGGAACGCGCGACACGCCTCGATCCTTGCAATATGCTGACTTTGATTTTATATTAAACAGGGGATGGAGATCTGGCTTATTGGTGGCACAAGAGGGAATGGTGGAAAGAAAACCAAAAAAGCTGTTCCCTTATTAGTAGTGAGTGAAGTAAATATCCCATTTACTGTAAGAAATAGCACTTTCACAAACTGTAAAATGAAACGATTCACAATTCCTCCAATACGTTGTTAGTACGTTTGGGATGTGAGCGCATATGGTCATGTCCAGATGGGCCACTAGTAAACATCTGGTATATACAGTAAGACAGCCATGTATGAGATTTGAGAGGAAAAATGTGATACTAAATGAGATACAGTAAAATTCCATTAGCATCACGACAAATGTCAGGTTTTATGTAGAGGCCATCTCGTTTGGACAAAGTGCAGACCTTTTTATCTGTTAGAGAGTTCACTCCTCACTGGTGTGTACATATTTACCTGGTGTCATGACAACACCATCCTGCTCAACGATAAGACAAAAGAGCTGGTCTTGGACAGCATGAAGCACCAAGAAAGAAGCCACGCATGGCAGGAGCCAAGACAAGAGTCATTACGAGATTATCAGCGTTACTCGCTTCATTTGTGAGTGATCATAATGTTTTGGCTTGTGTGTGTATTTATACTCTCTCTCTCTCTCTCTCTGCCCACTCATGTTAGATTAGTCAAAGGTATTCGTCCTTATAGCTGAGTCATTATGAAGGAGAAGAGCTTTACTTAAAGTCAGGGTCAGTCATTCTTGCTAACTTCGAGCTCCAATCAAAACAGTATCGCTCAGCGATCCTCCGCGGGCGACACCGCATCACACATAGAAATGCGTCGTGAAGCAAAGCGCAGTACTATGGCTATTGTTGATACAAGCGGTTTCCGCCACTTTGTTTATGTTAATATTTACAGATCCAGGCCTCTCGATAAATATTAGATTTTTTTTCAGCATACATAGAGAGCGTTAAGATAGCCATAAATGCAAGGAGATATTTGTTGAATTTGCAAAAAGTGTATTTGCTTACAATAGCTTACTTTACCTTTAATGTTTGTATCTATTCAATGTTGTGTTCAATCAAACTCAAAAATGATTTTAAATATGTTGATTTCAACATTACACTACAATACACACACTACATACAGTAAAAGAGAAAGACATCAAACACTTATAAAACAAATATTATACAAGATTAACAAGACAATAACACAAGGCAAAGCAACATGTCTGCACTCTGAAGTCAAAATAAATATACCCATGAAGCCATATCAAAACTTATGATTTGGAATAGACAATGTCAGCATTATTAGTATAAATTATCTGTTTATCAAATAGAGAGAAACATACTTTTTTTGTATGCTGTGTATGTGTTTCATTCAACAGGCTTTCATTCCATATCAAAGAGAGCACTTAAGACTAGAGTTTAATTGAGCACTATTTAGACTTTGCTACAATATTACTAACTTTCTGAGTAGAGCCCTTGGGTGATTATTGTATGTATTGAATGGTGAATAATTAGATTGTATTGACTTATAGGAAATAGATCTTGTGGGACTGTAACTTAATGGATCCTGCATGGTTAAGGTGGAAAAAATCCAGTGTTAATCAAGCTTAATACGTGCAAAGTCCTTTAGTTTCACCAACTGCTGGAGTGTATTTTGCAGTGATTGAGTGTTGTGATAAGTCACAGGTTCAGTCTCCCAAAAACGTCAAATATTTTAAAGCCAGTTGTATTCTGCTGATTCCCACGCTCTCTGATCTTACACAGCGGAAACACTGATAAATTGAGGTTTTTGACCTTGTCCTCTGCATATTATGGGAACATCAGATTATGCCCTACTTGTTTTGATGTTTCGGGAGAGTCCTTATTGACTATTAACCGTCCCAGCGTAGTGAGTGTTACAGCGGGAAGCTTGTCTGCTTTGATATTGGTCAAGCTGCATGCCCACTGTCAGGACTCATCTGGAATTGCTCAGGTAAGGGATGACAGATTCTCTGTCTATATTTCCATTGTGTTTATTGTCTATTATGTAAATGTTACAACATATGTTGGACTTCTTCTTTCTTTTGGCAGGATTTCTGCCTACGACTAAAGAATTTGTTTGCTCAGCATGAGTAAACAGGATTCTTGCAGGGATCTCTGTTGTTGCCTCTCTTGCAAGGCAGACCGAATATTAGGGAGCTGCCATCATGACTGCGATAAACAGACTCGTGTCAAGGAGTGGCATTTTAATTAAATTAAAAACTAATGTGTGGATAAAACAAATGTAGCCTACAGTACAGGGAAAATAAGTCTAGTTTCTACATCAAACCTTGCACTCACAAGTTTTGATGTGACAAATGATGGCATTATGGGATATTTTGCTTTCATAGCATGTCTTCTTTCAGACAGAATACGTCCAAGATACACATGTAGGTGTTTATAATTACAATACATATATTTAAAGGCCATTTTCTCATTTTTTTTTCATACTCTGAGCCAGAAATAGTCTAGTAGCACTTACATACACAAAACGTTCCAGTATTATTCTCATCTTCTGAAGGTTTTTACAGAAGGCAATTTTTTGGGGTTGAGGTCATTGATTATATATACATTCATGTATTACACTATATTCCTTAAAACATGACAAAAACTATTATTGTAAGGCTAACAGTATTTTCTAATAGCATATGTCAACAAAAGAACACAATCATTTTAAACCAATCTTTATTAAACATTTCTGTTCTGGTATGTAAATTAATGCACATTTAAGCACACATTTTCATAAAACTCATACAAAAGATGCATGTCTTAATGTAAATAATCAACTGGAGAAGTTAGATATATATTTATTTACATTTACATCTAGGACAGCTCATGCTGATGCTAACGCTAACAGGAAGTCTGTTTTTAGTAGGAAGTAGACACATCCTAATCATGATGGAGGAAGTTTATTCCTCTGGAGAGCTATGGAGCGAAGTTAGCTTTAGCTGACGTGGAGTTCGCTAGCCTTACTATAGCCATTCAACCCTATACCATAAAATACAGTCTTAGATGATTTATGGTTAAAACCTGAGAGAGTCAGTTTGTTGGGGAGACAGGACGTAGAAAGTGTTTTATTGTCCATTACTCAACGTCAGCAGTGACGGGTCCCTGTAGAGTACAATGTACGTCATAACTGTTCTGTAGGAACAGGTGATAAACAAATAGCAGTATTGTCTCTGTTATGTGTGATTCACCTCTGTTTTGGTCAAATGTGCTTTTGATGGAAAGACTTACTAGGATCAATGTCAAATGGGATAGGCCTACAACATGAACCCAATAAGACTTAGTTTAATGTAGGAAAAGAAAGGGGGTGAACAGTAAATTAGGTCAACTTGTGTGAACATGTGTCTTGATAAAGTGTTACAGTACTTTTATAGTTATTTCTATGAAAACCAAATACTAAGTAATATGATATATCATCATGAAGTGAGTAGTCTAATAGCCTCATGTCAGTGTGTCACATCTCACATCTCAACATGCCACATACAATACAACTTAGAAGACATCTACAACAGAAGAAACAACAATTACAATATCAGGCTATGCTGCTTTCCCCCACGAGAGGAGCTGTGCTGAATCTGCCATTTCAGTAAAAAAGCCATGCTCTTATTTAGGCCAACATGTTTATTGAATGTGAAATGCTCATTAAACATCTGCAGCACTACACTTCAAGGACATGTTTTGTTAATAACATGTCCTTGAATATTTAATATTTCCTGACGCTCACATCACGTTTCGGAAAGAAATAATGATTTATATTAAATGTTATCGTTAAAGTAATTTCTAAGAGTGTAATTTACACTGTGTGCCATACTGTATTATCTAAATTGTTTCATACTGACTAACTCTGTTATTGTGGAGACAGACATATCCATCCCTTAAAGAAGCCACTCACATCCAGAACAGCATCTGCAATTGCATCGAATGAGAAATCAATAGCCCTGTTCTTTATTAATTACCCGCTGTGGGCAGCCAGCGTTCCACTGGTGGGAAATTATACCTATTATCCTTACTGTGTGTGTAAACATTTTTAAAGCCGTTTGGGTGTCTCATCTGTGTGTGTGTGTGTGTGTGTGTGTGTGTTTTCCCTAAGTGAGTAAGTGATTGACTGCATCAGTACAGTATCTGGAATGTTTACTCCGCTGATATCTGTGTGTCTGCACCTGCATGGATGTGATCTGGGTCTTAGTGTGTTCATTAACTTATTTATGTGTTTATATGTGCATCTGGGCATGGAGTGTTTAAATAGTGTGTGTGTTTGTACGTGTTCACTTTAGGCCTACAGAGCAGCAATTTGTACCCTCAATAGCAAACTCATTATGGACCCGATCAATGAACAGGGCTAACGGATGGCTTATCTGTCATCCATTTGCTAGATTCTCTTCATTCCTCTCCCCTGCCCCACGTGGACTTTAGTGTTGACTGATGTGAAGCAGTTTATAGTGACTGTTTGGCTAAGAGCAGGCCTTGTCAAACCTGCCAAACCACCCCGGGTTTACAGACCTCTGGGAGGGGACAGCGTTTAGCCACTTTATCTTGAAGTGCTAATCTAGAAGATTCTCATGTTATTTTCCTCAGTAGCACACTTAAGAGGATGAGCTGGATGCCATGTGTTGACTCTCAGTGGCTTGAAATCAGCAATACTTTATGTATGGGTCTATGATGGATGCCTTTCTGATCAGTCATGACATGAGCAAGTCAAGATTTCTCATTTTCAAACAATGATAGTATTTCTATGCTCCTTTTGGCCAGTACTCTGTGCTCCTCTCTCCTCATAGAAAACTCAAATTAGTGACATTGAATAATATTTAATGCTCACTCCACAGTGCAAAAAATGAGCAAATTGATTATCTGTGCGCAGCGTGAATTCCCTTTCTCCTGTCAAGGCCCCAGGCATATATTGTGATGAATGGGCAAAGTTAACACAGCACTAATGGTCTCAATTGAGACATATACACTCTGAATCAAAATTAAAACAGCAATTCAAGAAATGCAGAGCCATCTTAGATATATGCAAATGCATGTCAATGCATTTTGTGTGCACTTTGGTTGTTGTGGCTTTCATTATAATATCATTAGATTAGCTCTCTCTAACTATATGGTGTACAAACCTAACTCTTGAAATTTTAGAGGAATCGGAGGGCCTTCTGCTATAATCCACTACAACATACTGTGACAATATAGTGTTTTCACTGTACATACACACTCCTACAGCATGGCTCTGTGAGTTTTGTCTGCCACATGGGTCAATATGCACATCTTATTAGGGCGGTGCAAATAATCACAATGATTGAAATTTCGATTTCAACGATGAAAAAAACAGCATCATCGAGTAAAAAAATGCTTGTTTTGAAGGGTTAAACGCTGTTACCGCAGCATAGTGGAGTTGCGAGCGGCGTGATTGATTGAATGCAATAAAGTGGCGAAGTAGCAGTAGCAAATCAAACAAATGTAGGTTAAACTAGGCTGACCATACGTCCTCTTTTCCCCGGACATGTCCTCTTTTTGGGATCATAACTGGTCGCCTTCAGGTCTCAAGCGTTACACACATTTCCGTGTTTACTTCGGGAAAGCGTGACTTGCAAAGCTGGCACGTAGCTTAAATGTTGGTGTCAATAAAGGTGAGATCTAGAATCACACATAAACTTAAGCCTAAGAGTTTGTCAGTTAAATTTAGCCTACTATTTAATGAGACTGCTGCGAAGGGAGTTTTTGTATTTCACACCACGAGGCATAACAATAGCTGCACTTGATACAGCCTTATTATAAAAGGAATTTCCCTGATTCCAACACAGCGCAAAAAATGTTTAGCGCTGCACAAGCTTACAAATCACTTGTTAACACCGTGATAGAAACACATTTATAGATGCTGTTTTGTCTACTATTGGAAGCAGCACTGTGATGTGATGGTCAAAATGTTTATATCTATCTGCCATAATGGCTATGAAAGCTAATGGTAGGCTATTTGTCTTGTTAAAGACTAGGCTATACAGTATGTGTATGTATGAAAGGTGTAGTCAGTCAATCTGGAGAATGATTGATTTGAACTTGCTAAAAAAAAACACCTTCCTTCAATGCCATAGAAGCACTGCCCCTGTACACATTAAAATGCATTTCCAATGTTAGAAAAGTGTTGTGTGGTGCGGTCTGCACCACTTTGTGTTCCCAATTACAGAGCCAGGGCTGTGTAGACTATTTATGCATCATGGACACAGGACAGCAGAACGTGAGTTGATATTCTCTTAGCTTACTTTAAGAACACATTTGCATTGTCGTTGAAGCATCTGTGAACAATTTCAACCCCACGGCGCCTTCTCACTATGCTCCACTGCCATGGTGACCTCTTTTTTGAAAACCATAACATGGTCAACCTAAATAAATGATAGTAATAGCAGCAACATTGACAACCACTCTACATTGGCTTTAATCAGGTACAACTACAATTATGTTGCTAAAAATAAAACATTTACACTTTCTGCTCTCATTAAAAAATCAGCACCAGTTCAAATGGAGGAGCGAGAGAATCATCCACATGTAATATTTAACCTGAATTGAAATCTCACAGGGGTTACCTACATTTTAATACCAAAATAAGCTTTCTAAGATGTTCAGAATGGCAGAAACCCAACATAATGCATGGGCATGCTTTTGCGAGGTTAAAACCATTGAAGATGGCTATTATCTCCTACTGGTTAAGCCAGCCGTGAATAAATGGTTCACTTATATAACATGATTGTTTTCGTATGAGACAGGACAATTACGACAGGAAGTGAGTGGGAGAGAGATATTGGGAAGGATTGGGAAATGACTGCAGGCACTTGGCCCATATGGTCCAGGGAGTTATTTCATGCGCCACAGCTCCACCCTTTAAACAAGATTTGATCAGCAAGGTCATTTACAAAAAAAGTGTGCTGCAGTGTGACGATAAACATGCACTGATGGCTGCAAGAACAGTTTCCCAAATAAAGCAAGCCTTGCTTTTGTTTACATAAAAAGAACGCTTTACATACATACATTTAAGTGTGTATGTACAGTAGATGCCAAGAACAATGCCTGTCCATTTAAGTACTTCCATGCAATTCCAGTCGTGCGTTGCCTACTTCACCTAAATCAGTGAGCGATCCCCGGTGAATATTTCATGGAATGTAATTGAACGAGCTGTGGCACGTCATTAAAATTAATGTTGTGTTTGTATCTGCTGCATATTTTCACTCGTATGATTGTAATGGAAATGCTCATATGCCCGAGCCTGCATATAAAGAGGAATGAAGCGACACCTCGGCTCTGGGTCTAGGATGCTAATAGGAAGAGGTTAAATGGCTGACTTGTTGTGAGATGTGCACAGAGAGAGAGAGAGAGAGAGAGAGAGAGAGAGAGAGAGAGAGAGAGAGAGAGAGAGAGAAACGTGTAATAGTATGATTTACTACACGTCACCTCTCCTGCCTGAGCAGTGAGCTTTCTTTCTGGTGGCTAAAACCCCAGCCATGGTATTTGTGATAGCAGCACCCTTATCAATATGCCACAATATCTCATACAATGTTCACAAATGAGGATAGACAGTGTTTTCAGGGTTGGTGCTTACACAAATATTTGGTTGGATTTGAGAATGAAGATGTAAAATGAAATGGCTGAATAGGAAGACTTGTAAATGATACATGAGCAACATATTCCTTAAATTGGATCATTTTGAGCATTAGCCTAAATACATTTCACTTCATGGTGTATTTTGAGCAATATTATATTGGTCCTAGGTGCCATTTCATTTTCACTATTCTACACAAAAAATAATACACTTATTTAATGAGTTATAAAGATAGTGTATGAAGAAGAGTTATATTTGTGAACAAACGTGTTAACAAAGCACATATTTTAAGTATTGCACATGTTAATGTTTTTGTTGATTTAGTTAATTCCATGGCTACATTTTCTGTTCACGTAAGTAAATGGTTCACAAACATCGAAGCATGTCTACCCTAACATACATCACCATGCTAATTGCCTGCCCTTGGAGACGGTTGCAGAACCTTCCAGTAAAGTGAGGAGACTTGTTCGGATATGACAACCATATGGCGGCTGTTAGCAAACGAATATACAGCAGCGCCTCATTAGACACCAACCCAGAAGAGTCTTTTGTCACTGCAGCTAACAGAGGCTGACTGCCCGGGATGTATCCTGGGTCAGACCGGCCCAGGTCTCCACTGAGGGATGCTTCCCCTGACACACAGATTCATCAGGAAGGCAAGAAGAGCAGATGGGGTAGCAGTGGAATGCCACATGGGGCCCTGCTCAAACACACGTGGGCATGGGCCCCACGGGCAGCATGTACCCATACAGGGTGCTCCTGTTTATTCACGGTTCTGTCTGGGACGAGTATGTTGCTCCTGTGTGTGTGGGTTTCTGCTAGACACTTGGCTTTGAGCAGGTCATACTGTAATGTAGCACGTGTTGCATTATTCCAGTTCAATTACACCGCTAATGCTTAAACTCTGGAATGTGCCATCTAGAGAAATTGACTCTTGGCTCCTATATCACACGCTGCATGCATCACTGAGATACACTGAGGCCTGGAAGAGTTATGGTTAGCGATAGTTAGCGTTGTTTCGAAGGTTCAACAGCCACCAACATTGGGAATACTTTTGGCGGACTTTTGATGGAGCAGGGAACCCATGATTCCTGTTATCATTGACCAGAACAGGTCCCTTGGAGTGCCGACAAAAACTGGATTTGACACATAACACCGAGACACCTTGGGCTATATCAAGGTGGAGAAGCAGCTCAGAAAATGCTTCCACGTCAGTTCTGAGCGCAATAGGTTTAAGGCCCTCAAAGATGAACATGATGACTGTTCTTCATGAGGATGTCAGGTACTAATTGACCTAGTAGTAACTAGTAATTAGTAGTCAGTAATTATTTACTGCTGATACTGTATTCTACTAGTCAAGTCTGGGAAGACCTGGCTAGGAAACAGGCTGGTAAAGAAGTGCTGTTGTTGTTGAACCTGACCTTACCTACTGTATACTATATACTTTAAGAAGACATTGGCTGCCAATCATTAATAAATGTATCCATATCCTCACTACCTTCAACAGTTTTAACACAATAATACTCGGGGGTTGTTTTCATTTTTGTTCTCATTTTCGTTAATGTACAAATTCTTTATTAAATGTATTATTAAATTGTTAGTTTTTTATGCATGTGTTTGTTTGTTTGAATAAGTGGCAGGGTGTGTTTGTTATTTGTTTGTTTTGTTTATTTCAGTTGGCATTCAACATGCCTTAAATTGATTGACTGGGAGTGGGATGATGGGTCTCGGGCCCTTTAAAAGTGTTTTCCATTGTCTGTCTAATAATGTACTTGTTATCATACGGTAAGTGAAGCCTTACAGTCTTGTACTGTATTTTCCATTTCCTCTTAAGCAACCCATTATTGCACTGTTATTTAAGAAGAAGTTTCAAATTTGTAATGCATCTGGGTCTTCTCATAGCACCATTTCACCGTAAAATAATTAGCACTTTTCGTTAATCACCCACATGAACTCTTTGATCACTGCAAAGAGAATACATTTGTTATTTTAAGTTTCCTCAATGATTTTATTAAATATATTTTGTATTTTACAAACATAAAGCACACCTGCAAGCCTCAATATAGCATTGTGCTTCAACTGATGGATTCCCTTTTCTCCAGCCTGACCAATTGTGAGCAATACATAACAGAAAACGTGACATACAATTGCAAGCATGCATATACTGTACAGGAGCTGCCTGGACCCGCACTAATCATGCCTTGGTAGATGCCATTTGTATGTTAACAAAGCTCGCAGCACTTTTACATTATGCTACTTCAGGAAACCCTTAGCCTCATTCCCCTCAACTTTTAAAAGCTCATTTGTTCTGACAGCACTGAATCACACTGGTGACAACCTTAAACTGAACAGGTACTAAGCAATGGCGGTTTTTTGGTGGTTCCGTTTTGAAGGTAATGGTAATTTTCTAATAACGCAGACGATTCATTAATAACGGCAACAGCCCAACCCCCTTGTTTTCTTCCTTGCAGGTGTAATAACCACCGTCCTGCAGCTGTGCACACACCCAACACACCAGACTCATTAGTAATGCACCTGTGGTGAGTTTGTTCGCTGATTATTGTTTGTGTGTTGATGCTCTAACAGAGAGCTGTATAACACCGAGCTTCAGTGAAAAGTGGCTTTGATCAACCTTTTTGTCCGATTGGTGGTTTTTCCGTAATTGTAAGTGTTTCGTTTGGCCTGCGCTTACACACTCAACACCTGAAACACATAACACCCCAGGTGTAAGCTTGACCTCAATCACTTTAGTAAACAGTAAAGTTTGTAAAAAAAAAAAAGGTCTGTCCAGAGCTCCTGATTCAACAGTTGTACATAATTGTACTAAAGGTAGGTAAGAATTTAAGAGAAAGCATCAAGAATCAACCAATCACATTAGATAAAATAAATATGAAAATAATACCAATTTGCATCATACTATACGGGACATTATTACACATTATAACGGTAGAAATTCTAAAACTAAGAAATGATATTTGCACTGCAGCACTTATCAGCTTTCCCGACTGGCAAATAGTGACTTTGTATATGTAGTATACAGCACAGTATAGCAATTACTGTAATACGGCAATATTAGCATGCTAGCAGCGTATTCATTGGCAATACTGTACATGTAATGTAGTGACTTAGTTTGTTTTTTTGCAGTTTACTGTACACAGTATAAGTATACTGTGTTGGGAAACATCAATATCATTTAAACTGTATTGTTTTCGTTGTTCTGCACACATCACCTCAAACACATTTAGTCTTGGCTGATGGCTTTGACACTATTCAACAGGACTGCAGTGGATAGTGAGACTGGACGAGACATGTCTCAAGATACATGCAATAGCTGCATACATTAACTTCCAAAAATACGCCAATGTCACTGTGGTTGTTTGAAGGAAAATGCACTTTGTTTTTTTACATCAAATATACTATAGGTCCTTTTTAGTCATTAGCTTAATAAAGAATGAATCTTAAACTTCATCAATAGGATATTCAAGAAAAAGTAGTAGTAAGCTTGCGTCCAGCCAAAGGACCAGCACCAAATGGAGACAATACCCCCTTTACCCCTTGGGGAGAAGGGAAGCAAATATAATACCTGAAGTCAAGGGTAAAATCATACTATTCCTTGACAAGTAACTGTTGAATAATATGACCTGCATACAAAAGGTCAGCTTTCAATTGCCATGTTAATTAATGATGCCAAACAACCATATGTTGTATTTAAAACAGCAAGGAATATAGTGGACCTCAGGTAGGTGTTGCAAAACAATTATAACCATGTGCGTTATCAAACCAGAAACTGGATGGATAGATGGATAGGACAATAAAAGTATCCTACTGTATGTGCATTTAATCCTCTAATTAATTAGGAAATGTTTTTTAAAAGAGCTCTTGTGCATTCAAATATTCACTTCAGCACACTATACAGTGAGAGCTAGAGCAAAGAGAATGAATCAGAGGACAAAATGTAATTTGTCAGCCTTTTCAGACAGCCAATGCAAGAGATGAGGATTAGCAGACAATGTGGAAGACTGCTATTTAATTGGACACGGCATTCTTGACATTTGCACACCAGACTTCAGCAAAAAAGTATGTAACAATTACCATTTATTCGTGCAATCAGGGGCATTCAGCTGACTCCTGGCTTTCCTTTACTTATTTTGTGTCTTATTTCACTAATAATTTCTTTTTCTTTCCACTTCATTTTATGATAATAGAAACATCAACTCATAACGACTATTATACTCCACCATATGTTCCTAGTATAGTCAAACTACATACACCTCGGTGCTGAGACCTGTATCGCTGAGCAAGGCACTAAAGGACCGTGGAACCATGGAGCATTGTGAATGTGTTCATCATAAAGCGAGTGCTTCTGAATAGCCACACAAACACTAAATATATCCTTGATAATTTAAGGTTGAAGAACAAAGAAGAACCAAGTTTGTTATAATCTGCACAGTTCCATTAGTTTCATGTTTGCCTACACACAGGTAGACAGCGCAAGAAAGAGCCCATCCTGCTGAGTAGGAAAACTCAAAGATCAAATAATGGGTCTTGTTCTGAGCTGGAGAGCCTTGTCAAATGAATCAGTGGGGAATCACAGAACATGAATGGCACAAATCTGGGCTGCAGGTCTTACTGTAAATCTATGTGGAGCTTTATGTATGTACAGTACATGGAAAGACCTTTCCTGTCTGGAGCTCCTGATGTGGACGTGCGGTGAAGACATAAAAGAGTTAAAGAGTAGAAATGGTAAATAGACTGCATTTATATAGTGCTTTAATTCAAAGCGCTTTATATTATTAGCCTCAAATTCACTCATTCATACAAACATTCATCAGGGTTCGTACACATTTTTACCAAAACATTTTCATGACTTTTCCATGCCGTTGGGGTATATATTCATGACAATACATGTTCTGAAACATCTGTGTATACATGAATAATACATCCTAAAATGAATGATAAGCTATGTGGTTTGATACAAAATTAACATAAATTTAATTTGACATACAACATATTTACAGAATAAAAGGTTTCAAATTATGATAACTACATTGTGTAGCCCTAATTAACAAATGACTGGGAGGCAACAATGTTTTAAAAAAACGAAATAAGTAAATAAGTGTCCAGAAACACTGACATTAACTGCAGAAGGCAGCAGTATCAGAGTTTTAAACTAACTATGCCTCATATTTACCAGTAAATACTCATATTTACACATTAGCTAGTGGAGTGTGTTTATTCTACAACATAAAAATCTGGGTAGGAGTATTATTCATAGCATACTAGTAGTCTACTACACATGACCTACTGTCGTGCTTACTATGTAGTAAACTACAGAATTTACTATTACTAGGACTACTTTACTATTATCATAATACTAGCTTTCACAATTTATTTGATTTTTTGTTTAGATGCAGAGCTATCTAGTTTAACATTTACTCACTTAATTTTACAGTCCCTTAGACTAATTTGTCAATGGTCCTTTAGCCACCAGCGATTGTCTTTGTGGTGTTTTCACAGGCAACTGCCTAACTTTTTTTTTTGGAAGCGAAATCAGGTGCGGCGAATGCAAATGTAAACAAACATACCTACAAACAAGCAAGCACTACGCAATAACAAAATAAATATATTACCGCTAATGAAAATACATAAGTATTTGTCCATGATGATGTTATCATGATGATGTTATCATGATGATGTCATCATGATGATGTTATCATGGTGATGTCATCGGGGGAAGTTGCTGCCTTGGTCAAGGACACCGTGTCGATGTTCCCTGAGCTGGGAAAGAGAACTGTGCAGAGCCAATGGATGTGTGTTGGTCATCTGCTCGGTGGAGGAGTGTTATCACGAGGAGATGCTGACCTGGTCCCGAATTATGAATGGATGGACTATCTATTGCTGCAGAAGCCAAATCTTCAATTCAGACAGGCGCTATGGTTGTTGAGCGGTCCTGGTCGTGTCTAGTACTGTAGGACATTTCCTTGGACCTGGGACTCACATGGCGTCTGTCAGTGTCACTTACTCTGACCTGGGACTCCTGTGGTGTCTGTTAATGCTACAATTGACAGACCACTCTTAACTAACTAACTTACAAAACGCTTTAATTATTTCCGATGTGCTAGTTCTTAAGTACGGCACAATGTGTAAATTATTATACATAGTATTAATGTTATATTTGGTTTGCCTACATCTCACCTTTTGTGGTCCCTTCTCAAGGTTTCTTCCCTTTTTTCCTCTTGTGGTTTTATTAAAGATTTTCCTTGCCCGGGAGGAGGACCAGGTTAAGTGGGTGTTGTTTGTTTCCATGCGAAATGTAGGCTGTAAAGCCCTTTGAGACTGCAACGTGATTAAGGCTATATAAATAAAATTGGTGTGACTTCCATAACTTCTCCAGGCCTGGAAATTGCTATTTTCAAATTCCATAACTTTCTCAGGTTTTTCATGACTTTACAAACCATGGCGATATCAGCCATGCAAGCAGCCACCTGACCACCAAGGTTAGGTGTCTTGCTCAAGGACACCTCGACACTTGGTGAGGGTTCTAACCAGTGAGATCTTGATCACCTACTGCCCAGCTCTACGCTGTGCCTCTTGCCGCAGAAGATGAAATGCATACAGTATACCTCCAAAGCAGGTGGACGTCATGGACTTTCTGTAGTATACACGTGCGCAGTAGATGCATCATCTCAATGCAGGCAGATGAGCCTCACAGAGATTGAAAGAGAGTGAAAGAAAGAGATGAACTGAAAGAGAGACAAATATAGTGGAAGAGAGTATGGGTGTAAAACTTAGAGAGACAATGAAAGCTTGTGTTGCAAGACTGTTCATTCTTCTCGATAAAAAGGGCACCTTCTCACAAAACATATTTTAAAAATACACTTCTTGATTGTGTTATAATGCTTCTATGAGCCCTATGAAGCCTGTCAAACCCTTATCTGGTGTTTCGACACAGCCCTGGCTCTGTAAATAGGAACATATACAAAGTGGTGGAAACTGCACCACCCAACACTATCCCAGCCTTGGCAATGCATGTTCAATGTGTGAGGCATAGCTACGGCCTATGTGTTTTGATGTTGAGTTCAAACATGAACAATCGTTCTCCAGCATCACTTACCTCGCCTTTAAGCGTTGCAGGTGGAGGAAGCTCCGTCTGGCACATGAACAGATAGCTGATATGAAGTGAGCATGCTACCCGGCGGTGTTAATATTTTAATTCCAGTTTACCGAGTTGAAACGCAGCATGCTCTGTAATATTCATTATGTATCGCCATATTCTGCTCTGTCCCAGTCAGCCCTCCATCTTCACTACTTTGATATTCCTGCAGGCCTCAGTCTGTGTCTCATGCAGGTTAAAAACAACCAAGCATACAAGGTGGTAGTAAAGAATTTGACACATTGTGTTGTTGCATTACAGCCTTAGATAACAGAATAGTAAAGCAAACAAAACACAAATAAGGGACTGTTTATTCAGTCCCTTTACCCCAACTTTCCTTTTATAGATTAAGTGGTAATCTTTTATATTAGCCTCTCTTTACCACTATCTGTTGCTGTACACATAGTGTAATGTGATGTAGTTAACAGTAAGAAAATGTCTTTAAATATTTATGAGTTTAGGTTAAACAAAATGTAATTCCTTGCTGGAGTTGCATAATGATTATCTCGCTAGTTTCTGTTACACAACACTCACTAATTAGGACACAGTCATAGCATGCATGGCATTTATACATTGAGCATTTCAGTGCACAAAGGCCTCATTAACATTACCAGAATATCCAGGCATAAAGGGTGGGGTTTTCAGTGCCTGCTTACAGGTCAATAACCCTGCCGGTTAATTGAATTAGATTAGCTAGGCGCACACAGAAAACACGCACACACACAGAAAATAAACACACACAGAAAACACGCACACATCACCTCATGATTTGGGACAGATCCAAATCACTGGTCATTTTTCAACTGTATGTTCTGTCTTACAGTATGTTTCATCTCTCCATGGCTGTGCGACATGGGTATTATATGCATGCACAGTGCATACAGCATAGAAATACCCATAACAAGAGTTCCAATATGTGTTCAATGGCACGTAATTCCATATTTCCCTGTCTCCCAACATACTCTCCACTCCAGACCATTTTCCCCTTATGAAACATCTCCTTCTCTGTGGACCTGGAGATTAGTGTCCAGTGATTGCTGGTTCTACAGGAGGGAGCAGCTTGCCATAAATGATGGACGGGACTGTACCAGGCTGTCGGCAAGCCTTCTGTTCTCACGAATGCCCTGCCTCT
The DNA here is from genome assembly GCA_025399855.1 of Forbesichthys papilliferus. Lineage (NCBI taxonomy): Eukaryota > Metazoa > Chordata > Actinopteri > Percopsiformes > Amblyopsidae > Forbesichthys > Forbesichthys papilliferus. The sequence continues at coordinate 21,062 of JAODOY010020327.1, forward strand.
CTCATGTACTACACTGTTTTGCTCTTCCAACTTTCTCCCCACCCCACACACACACACTGCACTAACACACTTCCATTGCACAATACAATCAATATCTTGCCATCACATATATAGTAACACCTATATACATGCAGCTGCACTATCGCACAAACCTCATTGTCTTGAATGGATGATGTACTGTAACTATTTCATGGCCAAACGTGTTCCGTGTTCGGTGGACAATAACACCATTACCCCAGTTCTTAAATTAAATCACAGAAAGTTCAGATCTTTGGAGGGAACAGCTGGTCAGAATAGCTGGTCACTAAAGTGTGTATTTGTATCCCTGATCAGGACTCTGCAGTGTTGACATTAAACAGCAAAGTATTGGCAAGAGATTCAAAATTGTATTTTTAAAATACATTTGCATCAAAAGGCAATATATGTAGATTCATATACAACAACGTATGGAAATATATTCCTTACCAGTATCCCAGCACAAGAATGTTGTATAACATATGAATAATACATATTATTATAATAATACTGTATAATATAGTACAATACAATATAGAATTATATGAAAAAACTTAAAGATGAAATAAAACAAATGTTTTATTGACAAATAGAATAATATAATAGAATCCTTTTCTGTAATTAACGAGGTCTAGCCCAAACCATGAAAAAGTCAAATAATTATTCCTCCGCACTAAACTTTACAGTTGGCACTATGCATTCAGGCAGGTAGTGTTCTCCTGGCACCTGCCAAACCCAGATCCGCACATCAGAGTATCAGATGATAAAGTGTGAATCATCAGTTCAGAGAACGTGTCTCCACTGCTCCAGTGGCGTGTGCTTTCCACCGCTTCAGTTAAGTCTTAGCATTGCACAGTGATCTTAGGCATGTGTGCAGCAGCTCAGATTATGACGCTCACCTGCATGAATACTTATTGTGCTGACAGGAGAGGCTTGCTGCTCGAGTGAGTGAGTGAGTGTTGTAATACAGATATTTTGTGTGTGCAGAACCCTTCAGCTGTTGTTTCTCCTCAACATTTATTCTTCACACAAAACATACCTTATATGGGTGAACTCATTTGTTGGAAAGGTAGCATGAAAGTGACATGTTGAAATTCACTGACTATTTTTGCACAATCCATTGTATTGAAAATATTTGCCAGGAGATTGACTGTCGTCCTATGCATGACATTATTATGTTAGTAATGGATGTGGATGAAATAGCCAAACCCATTAATCATTTAGTGCACATACTGTATGCTATATCATGTTAATTACCATTACATTGTGCCATACTGAATATGCAATGTCATACTGTTAAATTAAACATTTGTACCGCGTACACGTTGTATTAAATAGCCTACTAATATTTGCAGGCCTAATACTATTATACATGTTATGTGACATTGTAGTTGTTCCACCATACATAGTTGTGTTATGTCTGAGAATGTCTTTACATTACATATTATGATAGCTGCAAAATTGTACATCTCCCCATGGAGCCCATTTGTCACAATAGTACAAGACAAATGTTCCATATAAATGCTCTGTGTTTCTGTGTTGCCTGTAAATTCTCTCTCACACTCACACACTCACACACACACACAGGTGTGCTGTGGCCAGACCAGAGCTTCACCACCAGCTTCTCAGTCAGACAACTACATGTACAAATGCAGCACATCCCTATCCACTTGCCAGATTGTAAATACTCGCGTCATTAGCATTCCAACCAGCCTGTTTTATTCTTCGCGTTCGTCTTGCCTACCCCGACCTCCCTGTGTTTCTTCTCCCCGCGGTCCCATCTGCTCGGCCTCCATCTCTGCCGTTCCAGCAGCGGCCTTTTCCATATCCACTGCTAGCGACTCATCAGACCTGCCTACCTCCCAACTTGACTGTGTCCAAAACTCTGCGTAGTCAACAAAGCCTTATGAATTCTCCTCTAGGCCGTGTCCATCTGTGCTCCGCATGTGTGCTCACTACTGTACATACATAATATCACATAGTATATTTTCCCCTCTACATTTAATATGTGTGTGCAATTCTGTATAGCACGCGCCTACAGTATACAGTTGTATTACTTGCTGCAGCTTCAATACTCAAATCCCCCCCCAGACATCTATACAATGCATCTTGCATTATACATTCAGCCATTGTACACAGGAATAGAGGTCAATCCACTCAGAATGGCAACATTGCAATATACCGTATGTAAAGTGAATTGGAACAGACATTCTTATATAACAATTTAGTTTAGTCAGTGGCATGTCTCAGTAATATGGTATTACACCAGGAGAATATGCTACTGCTAGGTAAAAACATGGAGTGATATGTGCATAAACACACATTAAGAATGTATACTCCCAAAAGAAGCATGTTGACTGAATGAATGAACTCATTAACTTGAAGACGGCAATCAAAGCAGCACGGCATCTTTTCTTAGTCGAAGAATGGAAGGGCATTGGCATGAAAAGAACTAATAGACCACACGCGCCACCTTTCTTCATTTAGATAAAAACAATTCAAATATGACATTCTCTTGATTTAACAGCGATGGTGTGGCTTATCTCACTTCACCTTGACAACGGATTGGTTTTGGAGCATGTAGTTGAGGCTATAGCTGGAGCTGGAGTGACCCTAGGCCAAGACATCACTAGCTCATGTTTGCTCACGCAATTTGAGATGCATATGGCTCTCCTCTAAATATGGTAAATGTAAAACATTGGGGCAGTGGGGGATAAATGATGAATGGCTTCATAAACAAACAAAGGGCCTCATCTATCTTGATCACCATGTTTGTTTGGTCTATCATTTTTAAAGACATTGTACTGCATCAAAATATATTGCTTTACATTTACATATAGCACTTTCAAGGATAATATGTTAAGCAATGGTAGATGAAACCTCTTTCCTATCAAAGTAAATGTTAGACTACTAGAAAACTGATAGCTTAAATCAACACTAAACATCAGGGCAGAAAATCAAATGCTGCACAGAGCTCTATTTTACCATCTAACACAAGCAGTTACCTATTGACATCAGATGGAAGCACAGAGTGGCTCATCATTACATTCATGAGACCTGTTTTATAATGTGATCACAGACTGCACCATTTTGAGTAGGCCTACACAAAAAGACTAGACTTTTTAATTTGCAATAGATTGAAGGACATCCATTAACTTTCTGCTGGGAAGTGCGTTGTCCATAGCCTATTCTATTCTCCTGGAACAGCAGTACTTGTGAATTGTGAGTCTTTAAAAGGTTTAGTCAGCTATTTCAAGCTAAATGTAAGCTAATACACTTTTTGTCAAATTCAACGAATATATCTCCTCGCATTTCACTAGCTTACCGTTTCTCTGCATGTTGAAAAAATACAGATACGTCTACATAGCCCTGGCTCTGTAAATAGGAACATAAACACAGCTAGTATCAACAAACCTGTAACACTAAACTTTGCTTCACTGTAGCGCTGGCCGGGAGTGATGACCCAAACGCATGACAGGTAGGCAACAATGTGCAACCAACATGTTTATTCTTAAAGCAGGGGAGAAACGAGGAAAAGGCACTTAACAAAGGCCGACAAGAGACTGTGAAAACATTAGGGTTAATATATACGCAGACGAGACAGACCATTAGGTAATGTTAACTAAGGACAGGTGCAACACATGGGACGTGATAACCAAATGCAGGAGGAACTAACGAGACTGGAAACACAGGGCAGGGAGTGACGGGAGTGACAGCGAAACAGGCCTGAGACACAGGGTGAACACTGAACAAGACAATACTAGGACCACATGGCAGACAGACCGTTGCATTCACAAAGCATTTCGATGTGCGAGGTGGCGCCGCGGAAGACCGTGCAGCACCACTGTTTTAATTTGAGCTCAAAGTTAGCAAGAATGACTGACCGCGCCTTTAACTTTGAGACAGTAATTCATGCCTTTATTACGACTCGGCTGGATTACTGTAATGCACTTTATGTGGGGGTCAGTGGGTCCTCTATTGCTCGGCTCCAGTTGGTGCAAAACGCCGCTGC